>JAOANK020216588.1:0-16134 GCA_026257165.2 Telfairia occidentalis
TGTTCTAAATCTCTATTTTTCTCTTCTATAAGCATGATTTTCCATATTTAATTTGAGCTAATTAGAGTGTATTGATCTTTATTCTGCTGCTTATGCATGTTGATGCATCCTTCAGGTACAAAGTCAACCTCAATGCTTCCTCTAAAACTTTTGGAAGCTTAAATGAGTCACTCATTCCCAAGAACCCTTTCAGATGTAAGTGTGGGTCTTCTGAAGGTAAACCATGAAAATGCCCTATAGAATGAAGCATTTGAAACATAATTGGCTTTGGCTTTAACTGTACAGCTTGACTTGCTGGTCTCATTATTCCTGGATTTAGTTCATTAAACATGGGAGCTGCATACTCCCTATAGCTTTATCCCTATCATTGGCTAATTGAAATACATTGTAAGGGTCATTAGCTGGAATTATAACTTCAATAGGTTGTTGTGGATTATAAAGGGCTTGAGGTCTATCAACCATTTGATTAGTTAGATTAGTCTCAACTGCCACTCTTCTGTTATACTGAAGTTCTTGTTCCCTTTTCTCCCTTAAACGTCTTCTCACAGTTCTTTCAAATCTCAAGGTCAAGAGGGTATTCAATACAAGGAAATTTGTTCATAAACAATGCTAACACTTGCAACAATCAACTTAATTGAATTAGTAGCTTTAATGCTCAAGAAGAAGTACCTAATTGCAGTTGAATACTACATAATCTACTAATTCCTAGTAATGGCGTCAAAAACTTGTTGATTAGTGAATTCAAGTTAATCAAACTCACTATCTTTAGTGCAAGTGTACACCATTTATTGTAGCACAACAAGGTCATTCCACAAGGATTAATGATTTTATAAAACCAACTTGTTTAGGCAATATGTAACCACCAAGCTAAAGTAAGAACTACTAAATTAGACACACTTTGCAAGAAAACATGTTAAGTATTAAACACACAGAACTAAGGTGCATAAAAGGTAGTGTTTCTTTTCTTATGATAGTAAAATGAAGGGTAGAGAAAAACAATAAGGTGAACTAAGGCTAATATTAACTAAGGGTACTACTTGAGCCAATTAAATGACGTCGTTTCATGAAGCTGAAAAACAAAACCTTCTTTTGAATGCTTGGTAATAGTGAGCTTTTAATCACAACTTAATTTAAGCAACTGGGTACTAATTCATCCCTCAATCAGTATTAGACTCAAGAGAGGACTTCCTTGAACCAATTAATGTGGCTTAAGACGCGTCAATTATCCTTCCACTTTTTCAAATGCAAAAGATAGTAATAAGAACAAGAGATGGCTCACCTCTTCTCTTTTTAACAATGCAAAATCAGTCATTAAACCAAAGAAGTCATTCAAAAGCTATTACAACACTAACAATGCTTGCAAAACTAACAATGCTTTCGGAAATAAGTGAAAAATAGGTGTGATAGTGGCTATATGTTTAGATTGATAGTACAAATTTGTCCTTCAACACATTCACACTCTTTTAATACTCTTTTGCCTAAATTTAGCTTGTTAAAGCTGATAAAATCACTAGTCTAGGTACTAAGTTAAACTTAGATAACTCTTGTACTAAGAGTTAACAGTCTAAAACTCCAAGAGCATTATCTTTCTATTAAATTATAAACTATCAATCACGTAGTTGTTCAATAAAAATTTTTTATCAATAAATTATTTAAGATTATACTTACTTTCTAGTGTTCACCACTATCTATTATTGTAATAATACATACATTTTGCTTTCAACTATTGATACATGTGCTTAAGGTAGTGGTTTACAAGTTCAATAAACTTGTCTTAAAGTTTCACAAAAAAATCACAATATTTTTATAAATTTCCGTAATATTAGTCATGTTTCCTAAAATATCTGTCGATAATCAAATATTCGTCGATATATCCATAAATCTAA
Source organism: Telfairia occidentalis (assembly GCA_026257165.2). Classification (NCBI taxonomy): domain Eukaryota; kingdom Viridiplantae; phylum Streptophyta; class Magnoliopsida; order Cucurbitales; family Cucurbitaceae; genus Telfairia; species Telfairia occidentalis. The sequence goes on from JAOANK020216588.1 coordinate 1,887, forward strand.
ATTTCCAACGAGCTCATACCTAAAAAAGTATGAAAACCATGATTTTTAGTAGACAGAAGTGAGAGGGATTGAAGACAAGGAGAAAAAAGTGAGAGCGTGGCTACCAAAGGAGAACAAGCGTTAAATCCACAAAAGAAAAGAGGGAGGTCCTCTCTATTGCAATAGTAGGCAGATTTGCACAGTATAGTAAAAAAGAGAGTAGGTGGAGCACTTGACAAGTTGCCCTTCAACTTGACTACTTATCTCTCTCTATGGAATTAAATTTTCTAGTTTTCTTTATGGATATTTTCATTGTCTTGAAAACTACCGTTGATATGGATAGGAGCTAAATTCACAGTGGGTTAGCTGCGTGATTAACTTCACTTTGATGTTGTGATGTGTTTGAGCCTTTGCTGTAATAAAAGTATCATTTCAGCTTGTTCTAGTGGGTTGATTGCAATAATATTTAGTTTAGTTGGCCGTCAATTGAATACTTTAGCTAGGCATAATACTAATAGGCCTAGTCGATAACGCTAGTATAATACAATAGCTATTCAGACGTTAATAGTATTGGATAATGCTAGACATAGTGTGTTTGACTGTAAAATCAATTGGTCTTGGGTGTTAAAAAGATAAGTAAATTGAGCTTAGAAATAAGACTAATTGACACTATGACTCGAAAACCATGATAGACTGTGGAAAGTAGGTTGCCCAAAGTTTGTTGGAAAATGCATCTGCTAGGCAAATGCTATAGCATAACTAGCACCTCATAAGGGGAGGGATTCAAATAGCTTAACCCGTGTTTTTCTGTGAACTTTATTCTTCAAGCGTATTGACTGTGCATTTCCATCGCATTTCTACAGCATTACATCTTGAATCTTTGACTTCGTATTAATTGAAACCAATGATATTCTTCCGATCCTTTTTCTTTTAGTCACAACTTATATAGTATTCTTGGTCAATAACCCATTTAAGAATTCCCTATGGATACAAATCATGGAGTACTTCTATTATTACTTTTTGGTGATTGTGTATACTTGCACAAAATAAACCCACTTTCCATATTAAGGAATAAGGAGACAACATTTAACCTTGATGAGTATAACACCTGAGTAGAGAAAGGGTATATGAATGAACCGACACTTCATCCGAATGAGAGGAGTTCTAAGACTATGAAAGCATGGTTAAAAAAGACTTTAAAAAATTGATAGTGACTATCAATACCAATAAGGTGCACCTTCCTTTTCGGTGGCTCAATAATAAGAACTTCAAAGTTAGCATGCTTGGCTAGGAGCAATCTTATGTTGGATGACCTCCTAGGAAATTTACCTAGGAAGCATGTGAGTGAGGATAAACCATGCTAAAATGAATTGTGTTGATCTGTGGAAGCAATCTACACTCTCGTAAGCAACTCAAGTCAAGTTGGTAGCATGACCAGGTCACAGAGGATGCAGGGAATGTTAGGGCCAAGAGGTGTCGAATCCTGATTCTGAATCCTTGCCCAAATCATGGGGCTAGGGCATTGTAGTGAGTGAATTACAATGGAAGACCAAGCCTTGCCTGAGATCATACACACTCCAATGGATCAATGATGAAAAGATAGAGGTCAACAAGCAAGCTCTCATATCCTTTGCCATTGGTAAGTTCTAAGATGATATATGTTGTGATTTAATTCTTATACAAGCTACACACATCCTACAAGGTAGCCCATGACAATATGGATGAAGGTAATGTATAATGGTTTTCTTTAGTGATACTATTTTACTTATAATAGAAGGAAAACTACTTTGATGCCCTTGTGTCCAACGAGGAACATATTGATCAAACTAAGTTATAACATAAAAGGCATGAGACCGAGAGAAAAGAAAATTATAAGAAAATACTTTGATGGTATGTCTGTTGATTCTATTCATTTCGATTGCAAAGCATTGAATAAATGTATGCCTATTATTGAGAGTGGTATGATTAACGAGCGAGCTTGTGACATTATGCATGTTATTCTCCATTCATTGATAGAAAAGTATCATATGATTTTCTACTCTTGCACCATTCATGGATCATGTGCATAATGATGTATGTCAGTCGAAAGATAGGATTGCAAAGCAAGAGAGTAAGATTTAATCTAATTTGCCATACAAGGCTACTCTCATGCAATTATTGTATAATGACCCTTTCTTTTTTACTAACATGCAAAATTCTAATACTTGTTCTTCGAAGATTTTTACTAGAAATTCCAACTGTTAACATCCATCAAGAATGAACACAAGTAGAATTATAACCTTTTGAACTGGAAGTTAAGAGGGAGCCAAGAAGACTCACTCTACGACCTTTCCATAATTTTAAGATTGCTTTACAAAGTAAGTATGAATTAAATATTAGAGTAACTAACTTAATTCCTCTTTGTGTTAATTTATAAGAATTGCAAAAGGAGGAATTCCAAGGGATGAGATGCAGAAAAATGGAGAGTGGTGTCTACCTAAATAGAAACTCTTTAAAGGTGGAAAGGTTTTGACCAAGTTCTAAGGAAAGGCTATTCTTATCACATGCCCAAGAGTTCGAACTTGAGTTTGACCCAAAAAGAAGAATGTTTTCCAAGTTCTTGCAAGAATGCATGAGGATGACTACAAAATTGCACTTCATGGTAAGTTTGGTATGACATTCTTGTTGTTATTACTCATTATGTCTTTTGTGTAGGTGAACATGAAAGAGGGGAGTCTAAGAAAGGAATTATGGAGAAGCACCAACCCAAGCATTACTACAATGGTCGAAAACACAAGGTGTTGTGTTGTAAAGAACAAGTATCTAGCACTAAATGGGGTTAATCAGATCGAATATAAGATCAATAAACAAAGAAACGAGGTTTGGAAACACTTTTGGAGGGATAAAGAAACTTCAAAGGACAAACCAACAGGAGGCCAATGAGAGCATTATCATCTCTAGACTTCAAGATTGTTCTTCAAGATAAGTATAAGTTAATTATTGAGCTTGAAGCTACTAACTAGCTTCCTCTATGTGTGGGCATCAAGCTTGATTTCAAGGATGAATCCTCTTCAATAATGTGAAGATGATGTGATCATATTTAGCCGTACCACAAAGACAATTTTGAGTAAATGAAATTTTGAGAGTTTATTTAAGTCTAAAGACTTGTTAGTTTGTGTGAGCAATTGAACCCCACCCTTTGCATCTCTTGTATTTGGCTTAGACTTGCATGTTAAAGAGACATTCAAGGTTGATTAGTCCCCAAACTTGTAGAGCATTTCTTCCTTGGAGTCAATAGACTTGTGAAAAGTGCTTAGAGACATTTAAGTTTTTCTCCTTGGCTTTGACCATAAATAAATGTATATCATTCTTTATCTTTCCTTTGAGATTGGTTTTGACTTATCTTAGGGTATAGTCTTTTTCACTTCTATGGGTTCAAATAATCAAAGGGTTCCTAGTCCAAGTTTTTTAGAAGTTAGAGCTTAGGGTCGTTTGTGGTGTTACATTGGATTTGGAGGCTCACTTAGGTAAACACAAAAAGAGCCCTACTCGTATCAATATATACATTTATGGCTTACTAATTGATGAAGCACAATCACCACCCATTAGATTTTATAGTATTACACTATGTCGGGTATAAACACACTATATCATTCAACCTAGTCTCTCTCACCCTCTTTCAAGAATAAAACCAACCAATATAGTCACATGAGGCCAGTTAGAGTGAATATTTCCGAATGTAAGATGAATTGAAATAAGCATGAAACTTATCTATTGAGAAACATTATAACAACCATTACAACATGCACAAATCGCTCATCATGCAGCTAAACCTTAAGGGGTTTAGCTCAAATCGGTAAAAAAAAAAAAAAGAAGAATACAATGAAGTCAATGATAAATAGCATATACAAGATCTATAAGACTTAATCTATTGACAATAAAAATGCCAAGGGTCGCTTCTCTGCTGACCAACGAATTTCTGTCTTTATAGCTTTGTCTCTTTGTTCTACTTCGCCAGAAAACTCTTCTTCTCTCACGAATGCTTCCATTTCCTTACTATTCAGTCTCCATTCATTTGGTCTCTACTTTATTTTCCGTCTTTTTTTTTTTTGTTCATCCCTCTTTCTTTCTTATCTCCGCATATCTTTTTTGCTTTTCGTAAAACTTTGTGTAATCAATGAATTCTCATAATCGTGCGTCCCCTTATCTTGGCTTTCTATAGCAAGATTTCATCGCATATTTTGATGAGCAAAACATTCTTCTTGGACTGTAGCAATTGGAGAATACTGAAACTTGCTACAACAACAACTAAATTTGTTGACTTCTCCCTCTGAATTCTGCAAAATTAGTTTTAAACTTCTCCTGTTAATTGCATTTCTACTCATCATAAAAAACATAGTAGCCTACCTTATATAGATGCAATTATCTGATAATTCGCTTTAGAGTTATCAAGGAATAACATATTGGTACCGATATCAATATCGGTAACTCGAATTTACGGATATATCGATGGATATTTCGGGAAAGATCACGAATATTATAGAAATTTATAAAAATATTGTAATATTTTTTGTGAAACTTTAAAATAAGTTCATTTAAGTTATAAATCACTACTTTAAGCATATATATCAACAATTGAAAGCTAAATATATGCATTAATGCAATAATAGATAGTATTGAACACTGGAAAATAGATATGAATTTAAATAATTTATTGATAAAAAATTGTATTGAACAACTACATGAGTGATATTGATAATTTAAAAGAAATATGATGTTTTTTTGGAGTTATTAAACATTAATATAATTGATTGTCTCACTCAATTATGTAAACAAGATTTCTATAGAAATAAAACATAAAAGTTATAGTCCTAATAAAATCAAAGAAAAAGATACAATACTCCATTCAATAATAAATTAAGAGAAACAATATTCAATTCAATAATAATTCATTGTTTAATTTTAAAATATATAATTTTATTGAGAAGCAATATTCAATTCAATAGTAATTCATTGTTTAATTTAAAAATAAAATGAAATTTAGAAAATAAAAGAAAAAAATTATATTAACTCTTGTGAGAAGATAAAGTGTTGGGGAATGGAATGGAAAAAGAGAGAAAAAGAAGGAAAATGAGCATATTTAAAAAATATGTACATATATGAGAATTGGAGGGACTCAAGGATCGAACTAGGGACTTCACCTTTGTCAAGGAGGCGCCTTTTCCACTTCGAAATTGTGCTATTTCTCCAATATATTTACAATATATCGGATGTCGATGATATTTCGTGGATAAAGGATAAAAACGACTTCACACATGATATCTATATCAAGACCTTCATTTTTCCGATATTTCGCTGATTTTTTTATACCATGAGAGTTATGGAAACTAGATTGTGGATCATATAACTCTTTTTCAAGAGTTATCAGTAGGCTTCCATGAGCCTTCTTGTCTTGGTGTTTGGCCTTGAATATGGATCTTTGAGTGTTATTTCCTTTGGGTTGGTAAAGTTTTATCTTCCACAAGTTGTAAAGCACAAGTCCATCTTCATCTTCAGGTGCTGCCCTACAAACTCAATTAGGCTTAAACATTAAAAATCAATGGCATTGTTGGAGCTTCTTGGCCCTCTTGAATATTTGAATGACATTGGTTCATGTGGCATGATAATTACTCCTTAGATCATATTAATACTTTAAGATTTTTAAAAAATATATATATAAAGAAATTTTGATTACATCAAGAAATTGCCACTTGGACGACATTTGAAAACACCCTCTTCCTTAATCACATTAGCAAGCCATCGAGGAAACTTGTGGAGCCATTATTGTAAAGACTAATTTTATTGAATAGCTTCCTTCGTAAGTGTTATTTTTATTTGCTCTCAAATATTTACAATATCATTTTAACGAATTACAACAATCAATAATGGTCTGATTTAAATTCTAGCACTCAATTTTTAATTAGAATTATTTTTCAGCAATCAACAATGAGTCAGGATGATTTCCAACAATCAACAATGAGTCAGAACAATTTTCTAGCAATCAACAATGAATCAAAACTTAATAATATTACGCAGAGAGTAAGAAAAAGAGAGAAACGACTAACGGATTTACAGTGGTTAGATCTGAAGACCTACTCCACTTGTAAGAAGGATAAGCATCCTTAGTCAATATTATTAAGAGATCTAAGAAATCAGAACACAATAAGGATATGTACAGAGAAAAAGATTACAAAGAATCAAGTTCATGGAAGTCTAATAATCATGAACAATAAACTTTCTCAAGAACATGCATATATTCTTTACGAAAATGGGGGAGCATGCATGCAAGGGGAAAGAAGAATGCCCAAGAGCACAACATTAGAGCAATACAACCTTTGGAGTTTGAATAGCCCTCACATCGCACGCTTCACAGGCTCTGATGGAGATCGCCAATGGTTCTCTTGAACGGCCAGGCACACTACAAAGACTACACGGCGATAGCAACGTCTTCCCCCCAAAACCGAGCAGCACAGCGGTGATTTGTGGTGGCAAGCAGTGGAATCGTCTCCTTCCCCTTCTCTATCGATGTTTTCTCTAACCTAGGAGGCCAAAACTTCACAAATAATCCTTTGGGTTTATTTTGGGAATAAGATGTATATATAGCAAGTAAGGTGGTTTTGTTCAACTAACTCGAACTGAGATTTTATAAACTTAACCAAACTGGTTGCAAGTAAGTGGGTAAAAAGCTTGGGCCCCATCCTTCCTTTTACAAAAGAGCCCAAAAAACGTGGACCATAGGCAACTATAAACAAAATAGAAATTTATTTGGACAACGATAAAAAATAAACAAATTGAGTAAACAAATAAGATAACATAATATTGGCATAATAAAATTGAATCCTAAATTATTGATTAAATCAACATAATCACAACAAATTCCACCTTGATTTCATACTAATTTAAAACACATAGTATGAAAAACATATAAGCTCTCATTTCACATACACAAAACGAACCATTCAACTAGCTTCAAGATACAACATCCTCATACATAACTCAAATTTATCACAAGTTAATGCTTTTATAAACATATCAGCTGCATTTAGATCTGTAGAGACCTTTTTAACTCCAACTAAACTATCACAAATTACATCTCTAATGTAATGATACCTAACATTGATGTGTTTAGTTATTTCATGATGGCCATAGTTTTTAGACAAGTGAATTGCACTTGGACTATCACAATTAACAAAAACAGTTACTTTACTACTATATAACTAAAAAATAATTCCATTAAGCCATAAGGATTCCTTAATGACTTTGGTTAAAGCAATATACTCAGATTCAGTAGTAGATAAAGCAACTATAGATTGCAAAGTGGATTTTCAATTGATTGTGCAATTAAACAATTTAAAAACATAACCAGTTAATGACCTACGCTTGTCTAAATCAACAGCATAATTAACATCAATAAAATCCTCAATTTCTATGGCTTTATCATATGAATTCTCTATTTTTGTCCCATCATACATAAGGCATAAATTAGTATGAGATACAATGTATCTAACAATCCATTTAACAGTATTCCAATGTTGTAATCAAGGATTAGCAAGGAATCTACTTACAACACTCAATAGATGTGCTAAATCGGGCCTAGTACAAACCGTGGCATACATAAAACTACCAACAATATTAGAATAAGAAATATCATACATTTTCTCGAATTCATTTGGAATCCTAGGACAATCATGCATTGACAATTTAACTTTTTTTCCAAAAGGAGTACTTACCTTCTATATTCATGCGTTCCTAATCTCTTGGCTAGCCTCAGTAAATAATCAGATTTGAAAAAAAAATAATTTTCTTTCTTTTCGATCTCTTCTAATATCTATCCCTAGTATTCTTCTAGCTTCTCTTATGTCTTTCATTTCAAACTTAGTACTCAAAATATCTTTAATTCTCTTAATTTCATGCAGGGATTTACAAGCAATCAACATATAGGAGTAAGTAAACAAAATTTGAATCTGAAGTTTGCTTAAAATAGACATAACTATCATATTTACTTCTTTTAAGCTCAATAGGCAGCGTGTATGCATCCATATTTATACCATTGCCTAGGAGATTGCGTTAAACCATACAAAGATCTTTTTAGGATAGAAACTTTCTTTTCTTGTTTGGGAGCCTCAAAACCAAGAGGTTAAGTGCAAGTATACACTCTAAAGTTGTAGTAATACAAGATTGATCCATAGGGATAAGGAACAAAATTAGCTTCAAAAGTTATTATTCAGGAGAATAGAGGTAACGAACTTTGAAGGTTGGTAAAGGTAACAAAAATGATTTTAAAACAACAAAGAAACTGCTTGAGAAAAACTTAGTAGAGGTTGTGAAATTTTGGTAAGAAAAGGCTCAGGTTAGGGAAATACATTTGCTAACTGCTACATGATGCTATAGCATTTCTATCACTGTCTTAGTACCACAGAACAACTACTATGCTTCTTCTGAAGCTATACTTATAAGTTCATTTCCATGCTATTAGTTCTTTTAAAGCTCTAGTGTTCTTTTTAGTGCATTAGGAAGAGGTTATTCCTAACTCACTCTCAAATCCATAAGCAAATTCAGCTAATGAGGGTGTTAAGGGGTTCTAGTAATACTACCTTTTCCAAGTTCATATTAAAAAGCAAATTGTAAAGGTGGCCAGTCAATACAATCTAATTAACCAAAGAAAATCAATAACACTCCTTAAAAAGATAGCCAAAAGCTGTTGTATATCCTCAAAGCAAATCACCAAAGTCACATCCCTAACCCTTACCTTGTGTTAATTAATTCATACTCAAATGTAAAGAAAATAACTAACAAGAATTAACCAAAGCATAGTTAGAGAAAATAAAAAATCTGAATACTAAAAAGATTACAAAATGAAGAAAGTTCTTCTCCTCTCCCTTTCCTTCTTTAACAAATTCTTCTTGAGAAGCGCCCTCAATTTCGTTGTCTCCTTCTTCAAAAATAGAGGAATGATTGTCCGTATATGAAGGCTCATCTCTTTCCTTTTATATCTCTCTCCATCTTATCCACTTGGGCAACAAAGGAGGGTTGAATTGGCCAACTAATACACGTGTGGCTTTCTCCTTGGTCCTTTTCTGCTTCATCACGTGCCAACTTCCATTTCAATTAATGAGATATCATATCATTGTCATTTGTTCCCAGCTCAATAATGCAACATGAATTTCTTCTGTCAGTTGGCATGCTACAACAAAATTGACATTTTATCACAGATTAGTAGTATATTTGTTATGCAGTTTATTCAGTCAGCCAATAATACAATCATCAGCAATTCATTAACTTAGAGACAAATGCTAGTGATAAACATCATAATTCCAGCTCAAAGGATATCCTAAGGCCATTCATGACTCCAAATTCACTCAAAATAAGCCCAATTTAACTGTTATTCTAAGAGTTAACATTGGTCTTCTCCAGCTCACCATGCAAGAAAATTGTTTTAACATCCATTTGCTCCAATTCGAAATCATAATGAGCAACAAAGACAAGAAGAATACGTATTAATGTGTGTCTCACAACGGGAGAGAATACTTCATCATAGTTAATGCCCTCCCTTTACGTAAACCCCTTAGCAACTAAGCTAGCCTTATATCTAGGTTTACTAACATCATGGGGGTCCTCCTTAATCTTATAGATTCATTTACAACCTATTATTTTAGACCCCGTGGATTTGTCTACAAGAACCCAAGTTTGATTCTTCACTAAGGAATCATTATTCTTATCAGAAATGGCCTCTCTGAAAGATTCCAATTCAAGGTTGACAAACTCATTTGCTACTAACAGGGCATAGGATATGAGGTCGGCATACCCAAACCTAGTGGGAACTTTAGTGTCCTCCTAACCCTATCCCTAGATAGTTTGTAATCAGCCAAGCTTTGGTCATCATGTACCTCCTCTTCAACATTTATTTTCTGAGTACCTATCTGTTCTAAAATAGGTAATGTAGTATCATGCTCTATAGGTGGCTAATCTACATGATCAGTTTGGGAAGGAGATGGAGGTGGGTCGAAGACTGTTTCAGTGGTTGTAGATGTACTATGTGGAGTAGACTTAGTTTTATCATCTATGTATCCCATTTTCTCATCATCAAAGACAACATCTCTACTTACTACGGTCTTGGTGCTATTGGGCTCTAAGCACCATAGTTTATATCCCTTAACACCTTTGAGATAGGCCAAGAAGACACTTTTTAGCTCTTGGATCTAGATTTCCCTCTTTTGAATAAGCATAAGCTAAGCATCCAAAAACTATCAAGTGTGATAGATTAGGAGGACTACATTGCCATAGTTCTTGAGGTGTCTTAAGTCCTATGGTAGTGGATGCGCTCTTATTCACTAAGTAGCATGTTGTTGCAATAGCTTCTCCCTAAAAACTTTTAGGAAGCTGTGAACTAGATAGATGCACCTCACTTTTTCCATTAGAGTTCGGTTCATTCTCGTAGCTACCCCATTTTGTTGAGGTGTTCCTACGACTGTCAAGTGCCTAGTTATGCCCCTAGACTTGCAATAGGAATTGAACTCCTAGTTACAAAACTCAAGGCCATTATTGGTTCTAAGCTTCTTAACTCTAAGGTTGGTTTGGTTTTCAACTAAGGTTACCTATTCTACAAACTTACTAAAGGTATCGGACTTGTTTTTAAAAACATACACCCATACCTCACCATTAGTTGCTACACAAGATGGCCCTCACAAGTCTGCATGAGCATACTCTAGCTTTCTCCTAGAAATGTCCACTCCCTTACCAAACTTAACCCTCTTGGCCTTACCGAAGATGCAATGCTTGCACATGTCTAGGTCTACATTATCTACATTAAGGAGTAGGCTTTGCTTAACTAGCTCACCTAACCCATGCTCACTTATGTGACCTAGATGTCTATGCCAAAGGGATATTTTGGTATTGTCACACCCTTTAACTGAGGCACTTGACCTACAATGGTTGAACCCTCAAAGGAATAAAGAGTCTCCTTAAGGACCCCTCTAAGTGTTACCATGATACTCTTCATGACTTTCAACACACCACCCTCTAACTTAATGTTGTATCCTTGTCATGCATATTAAGAGAGATAAGATTTCGTTGGATTCCAGGTACGTAACTAACTCCAGTCAGCAACCTAACCCTCTTGTAATGAAGCTTTAACCTAAACGTTCATTGACCTTCTACATCACAAAACTGGCAATTGCCTAACATGACATTACCCCCAATGTGGTCTGAAAGTTCTTTATCCAATCTCTATTGGGTGTTGTTGATTTGTGAATTCTAGTGAAGAAAACTCACTCTCTCTTGTGCCAGATTAGGAAATACAACAAGGTCATTCCACAAGGATTAATGAGTTTATTAGAACCAATTTGATTAGGAAATTAGTAACCATAAAGATTGAAGAGATAGGTACTAAATTAATTTGCAAGAAACATATTACGTAATTAATAAATATAACTTAAGATGCAATGGAGGATTGGGCTTCTTTCCTTATGGCAACAAAGTAAAGCAAAAAGGTAAAGCAAAACAACAGGGTGAACTAAGACTAAAATTAACCAATGGGTATTGCTCCAGCAAATTAATTGGCACTTCTTTACTGAGCTGAAAACTAAGCTTTCTTTCGAATGCTTGATAACAGCAAAACTCCCATTTCACTGAGCTTCCAATGACAGCTTAGCATAAAGCATTAGGTATTAATACATCCATAAATTTGTACTAGACTCAAGAGAAGACTCCTTGAATCAACTAATGTGGTTTAAGACAAACAACTATCCTTTCATTTTCCCAAATGTAAAAGACGGTTGCAGAATTAGAGATGGTCAAACTCTTCCCTTTCTTAACAAAGAAAAATCAATCATTAAACAAAAAAAAAAGTCATTAAATAGTTGTTACAAACCCCTAGGTGCAGCCTTAGCTCACACCTGGAGAATTAGTTCATCATCTTGCTTGCAAAGCTAGTAATGCTTGCAAAAATGAAATACATTAAGTAACAAAAGAAGAAAATACAAGAAACTCGAAGTTGAAAGATAAAGATAAGTTGAAAATAGGCACAAAGAGGAAGCTAGGATAAGACAGCTGTTTGTAGTTAGCTTCTTTTCCAAGAAAACTTCTCCTTCAACTCCTTTCCTTTCTTCTTTTGTAAATTGCAACCACTCTCTCTTTTTCTTCTTCTTCAAGCTTTTCTCTTATACCTCATTCATTTGTGAAGTACGGGCTAATTGGCTCTTTTGGTGCTAGTGGGATAGCTTTCATTATATAGCTTGTTTTCTTCACATGGGAAATAGTCCACGTCAATTAATGAAGTGCCAGCTCGCTAAATCTTACTCTCTCAATATCTTTGTCCTCTCCTCTGCTTTCTCTATTACTTTGTTCATAGATCAGCACCAACAACACTTAAGGTTTCAATAATATCTCTGAAAGAACAAAATATAAGCAATGAGTGTAGGATAAGTGTGACAGCAGCTAGAATTTTTAATTTAATTGCAAGGATTTGTCATTCACACATTCACACTCTTTTACTACTCTTTTGCATAGATTTAGCTTATGAGAGCTTATATAATTATTAATTTCAACGCTAAGTTGAGCTTCATATAACTCTTATACTAAGAGTTAACAAATCCCCAAACTTACACCATTACTCGTCCTTGAGTAATGCCTTATTTATAACTCAACAGCAAGCTCACCACGAATGCCCCTGAACTCAAATACCCTCATCAGCAGCCTCTCCTCCTTTCTGATTGTCCACAAATTTCCCAACTACCTATGTTACTCTTTGCACAAACACATTCTACATCTTTCCCAGCAAGCTCCATTTTTTCTCTCAAACTTATTTCCTGATTAACTAACCAATCGTTAAGTTCTTGTGCAAATAACATATCAAAACACAAACCTTCAACCTCCTATTTTGACTACGTCCTCCAAGTAGCTACCACTTTCATCTTGGTTACTTGAGCTTTTGGCCTAATTTTCTCTTCTTTTCTGTTTTTGTAGGATAATTTCCTTCTTTTGGATAGAAACTTTCTAGCAATGTTTTTCTCTCCTAAAGACAAGTGTTCCCTAAAGCACATAATCTTCCTCTTCCTCAGAATTCTTTCATTCTTTTTTTTTTTGGGTAAGGATCAATTCATGACCTCACTTTGGCTTGCCCCCACTTTCTAGGTGTTGAGACTTCAACTACGAACAATACACCTGCTCCCTTTTCTTTTCTTCTTCTCTTTTTTTTTTTAACCGATTAAGAAGAAAAGGAGTGTTTGATACAACAATTATATTTCAGAAACAAGTTGGATGCTACTACTCACTCACCCCTAAACTTATTTTTCTCATTGTCCTCAATGTGAATGGTAGCAACTATCAGAAGTGAAGGCACAAATAGGAAGTAAAAGGAATCATGTTTAAGCTAGCTATTAAAAGTTCTCTTGATTTAAAAACCATTAAACAAGTTGAAACAACTAAAAAGCATATTAAGGTATAAATGAGAAGGAGCTAGACCAAAAAAAAACTTCAGCCCGTGGAGAAATTTGTTAATAGTAGCAGAAATTTAGAAATTTACTAAAAGAGGAGTATAAAAGAACAAGGACACCAGGCATAATAGCTAGTTTCTCTCCCTCTTTATATATACATATAAGACCTAAATAAAGAGAATGCAGACAGTAAGAATCATTGATTAGCACACCTGAAGAAAAACTAAAATGACAATGCAATTTAAAGCATAAGCAAACAAACAAACTTTAAGAGCAGAAACATAGATAGATAGCTTAATGCAAAAATAGACAGTCACTTCCCTCTAAGTAGAAAATTAGAAATCCTCTTCAGCTTCATCTTCCTATTCTTCATCATTTGGCTCTTTAGAAAGTGGAAGACACCATGGTTAAGGACATCCTCAGCAAACTGAGGAAAGGCTGGGTAAGGTTTAGTGAAATTAGCCTCCAGTGCCTTCTTGAGTGTGGTATCCCTCCTCCTATTGTCATAGTTCCAATAAGTCCTTCCTTGGGTATTAGAGAAATCCATTCTTTGCAATATCTTTCCTTGTTGGTCCAGTAGTAGTACATATTAGAGATGATTTTGTAGCTCCTAGTTTGAGAATATTTTTGAAGTAGCTTGGACATAGCAGTGGTGTCTATAATTGACACGCACACCAGGTGTTTGATCGGTCTCTAGCGGGTGCCAGAAACTTGATCGCCACCCGACGCGATGCCCCGCAATGTACGGGTCAGTTTTAGTATAGTGAATATGAGTGTCGAGTGTCGTCCTCGGGATTGGGTTTCTAGCTTGATTGATT
>JAOANK020216802.1:0-16128 GCA_026257165.2 Telfairia occidentalis
CAACATTCATTAACTGTCGGTCACTCCACTAAAGACCGACAACTGCACTCTTCGCACTATAGATATATTTATGTGTCCATGGATTTAATCAATCAACAGTAAGTCGACCCTTCACGAATTGTTCACAACTACAACTGGGTACAAATTACCGTTTTACACCTGTAGTTATATCTAACTCCTAAAGTACCACTGATTCCTCTAATGAACAATTAGTTATAGTCCAACTATAACTAGATCCCTCTCTGGCCAATGAGAGGGTGAAGCGTCTCATTGTTCAAGACTCAGAATTAGCCGTTAAGGGAACAATTCATCTAGTTACTCTTGAGATGGGAAGAAGTGAATTTCATCTTATGTAGTTGTGTTTCCAGCTCCCTACTCGGACAAATTCCCAAAATGGTAGGTTTATTGAGTCGACGAACTCGGCCACTCTCACCCATACAGATTAAAGGATTGCCCTCATAGGCAGAAGTTCACAACTCACTTAAGATTAAGGTCGAGTCACTTATGGTCATCCTAATTAAATATTAATCTCTTCAAGCAACGTTATAAAGAAAGACTAATCATTTTGTTGTCCGGTCTTATACAAACTCTTTATATAGAATACCCCCCTCACATGTCTCCACATGAATGATTAGGATTATAATCGTTTGAAACACTTTACAACTCTTATAACAATTACAAAGTGGGCCGTATCCAATAGTGTTACCAGGATAAGGTACCCAACCTTATCCATATAGTATAGACTGTTTAGGTTATTCCTTAAACATGATCCACATGTATGTCAACCACAAAAACGTTTAAGTTACATAAAATAACCTTGGATCTTAGTTTATTGGATTGGGTTGATGCACAATAAATGTAAAATAAAATATCAACTTATTTTATTAAATAAATAATTTATGCATAAAGTTTACAAACTACGGAACTCAGGAGATTTAGGGCATCAACCCCAACACATATGTTATAGTTGCATGTCTATGCGCTGAGGGTGGCTAGCATGTTTTAAGAATCTACAGAGCTCTTTAAGTGTTTTTTTCTTGTAAACGTGAATTAACAATTTGGACAAAATATGCGTACATATATATGTTACTCATGATCATATGTTCAGGAAAATATATTTGAGTTTCAGAATTTTAGATCAGATCATATCAGGCTGACAATAGATCCAAAGGTTTACTTAGGATTCATTGTCGACACGACACGTCCTAGAGTCAAAAGGGAGATCTGGGGTAGGTCGTGTCATGATTAGTAGTTAAATCCCTTAGGTTTAAAGGTTTTGGTTGTTAATGCACTCTTAATTGCATTGATTTTCTTGTGGAATGCATTTTATTTTCATTTTCTTCTAACTTCTAGCATGTTATTTTCTGCATTCAACTAGCCATTAAATGTTTTGTATGTTGTATTTACTTTCTTGCTTGAGAGAGAAAAGTAAATTTAGACATAGGATTTTATACGTATACTTTTCTATGTGTGAGAGTGATAAGAGAGTTTGCGAGATATGTGATAGGTTATTTTTACGCCACTTTTAAAATTCTTATTGCGAGACATCGAATAAGGAGTTAATTGTGAGAGTCGGTGGACCTCGAGAGGAGGAAACATGAGTTCATCAACCTTAGAGTTAGTAAATTTGGTAGTTAAATGCATCTCGTGAGTTAATTAATTATTTAATTATTTTGTTTATCATAGCGACACCCTGGAACCTTCATTCACCCTCGATCATCACACCATTAGCTTGTTTAGATTTATTGCTTTTATTTGATTAACATTATCGCATCATATTTGGTTCTCTAGATACAATCGAAAGAATCAATTAATAACGAAGAAAATTAAAAATCCCAATTCTCAGTGGACGATACCCGGTCTCCATATCATTTTATTACTACTACGATTGATCCGTGCACGTACGATAACCGTAGTGCTAGGTGTGATCAATATGTTGGTTCAACGTTCTTTATGCCAAAGGGAATCACCTTGTAGCAGTATAGGCCTTGATCAGTGATGAAAGAGGTATGCTTCTGATATGGTACGTGCATTTTAATTTGGTTATATCCCGTACAGGCATCCATAAAAGTTAAGAGCTCGTGCCCTACTGTGGCATCGACTAGCTGGTCTATCCTCGACAGCGACAAGCTGTCCATGGGGAAAACTTTGTTCAGGTTGGTTAAATCAACGCACATATACAATTTTCTATTGGCTTTCTTTACCAAGACAACATTGGAAAGGCGATTGAGGTAGTATGCCTTCTTGATGAAGTCAACGTCCTACGACTTTTTTACATCAGCTTGTATTGTTGAGTTTCATGTAGTGTCGATAGGTTAGCTCTTCTGCTTGACAGGTCGGTGATTGGGGTCCACATTGAGTTAGTGCACCATGATGCTGGGGTCAATCTCTGCCATGTCTTCATACGACCATGTGAAAGTATCTGCATTTACCTGAAGAAAATTGATCATTCTTTCCCTCTTTGGGCCCCTTGCTTGGTGCCAATGCTGACTTGCTGGTCGGGGCTCAACAAGGGCACCTGCTCTACATCGTCTGTCAGGCAAGTTTGACGCTCTAGCTCACAAACTGCCATGTTGCTGACTCGAATAAGTACGTAGCTAGAGTGCCTTTCAGAGCCAAGATGTAACACTCACGTGATGCACATTGCTCTCCTCATACTACTCCCACGCGGAGTAGGGAATTTCATACCTTGATGAAATGTGGAGGAATGGTCTGAAGAATATTAATGGTAGGTCGCCCCAAGATGGTGTTTTAGGCCAACGTGTCGTCCACCATGACAAATTCTAGCACCTTTGTTACTTGCATCGGTCCGTGGCCCAGGCTGACTTAGATTTTGACGCATCCTTCAGGGGCTACTCGTTCCCCGAAAAGTCGACTAAGGGGTTGGGGCTCGACTTTAGTTGGCTTCTCTCCCAGGCGAGCTTGGTATTAGTAGAGTAGAAGAGGATGTTGGGCGGGGCACCGCCATCAACTAGTATGCAGAAGACCTTCACGTGTTGATATCAGCTCGGATGACTAGTGTGTAGTTGTGCGTGCTGTGACACCCCTTAGTGTCCTCATCATCAAAAGTGAGGGGCAGCAAGGGTTCACTAGGTGAGGTGAGGTGTTTGCTTTTGTGTAAGTGAATGCTGAAATCACACAAATCAGTGTGCAAGTGTACACAGTCAACAACAAGTGATAAGTATTTATATCATTTCCAAAGGGATTATTGGTAGATTTTAACCTATTTATACTTCTTGTTAGTGAATTCAAGGGTAACAAAAATAAGGGATTGGTGGTTTTTATAACTAATGTTGAATGAAATTAAATAACATAATAAAAATAATACTTTTGCAGTTCTAATGATGAGAATAAATGGGTTCGGAGTAAGGTAACATGCTATTTTCCCTAACATAGAATGCTGGAACAAAAGATATGCAAGATAGAATCACACAACAATAGTCTTTAGAATCTTTCTAGATCTCCCAATTATCTTAAGTTAATTTTCATAAACCTATATGAGTTAATTTTGTTGTTTTTATGCATTAGGTGAGTGATTATTCCTAACCTTCACATGTAGCCAGCAACTAAGCTAATCTAGTGGCTAATGTATTTTAAAAGCAATCTACTCCTTAGGGTTTCTTTCGAAACTTAGAGAAAATATTTATGCATGTTAGCCAGGCATACATAAACATTAGACAATAACAAATACTTATAAAACAATTCAATCCAATAATCCTTTACTTCAAAACTAAATTAGTTCAACAACATATCCTTTAATCCTCACCCAATGGTTTCATGCAAAAACAAATAAACGACAACAATAAACAATTAAAAACGTGGTTAAGTACAATTTTAGAGAGTTACATAATTTAGTTGCTCGAAGAAAATTGTTGTAGAGATCGTTTTTTATGCTTCAGCCGTCGATGGAGTTCCTATCTTCTTCTACTCTAACTTACTTGAATATGAAAAACAACAACAACTATGGATGAAAATTTGCAGCGAAAAAGCATTGAACTAAAATCTCAAAGTTGAACTTTTAAAAACTCAAATTAATCGAACTTTCTAATTGGCGGCCTCTTCTACTATTTATAAGTCTTCTTTTGTGATTAGAAAACCTATTAGGTCAAATCATCCATGTGGCTTGCATCTAACAGTGGATTATTTTTGTAAAAGATAACTTTGTTTTCATATTTTAATTTTTTCTATCTTCTTGAGGATTTTATCTGTCTGTTTTGCTCTAGAATTGCTCTTTCAATCATTCTGCTAAAATAATACTCCATCAATTACCTGCTCATTAAAATACCCAGAATCAGCAATAATTAAGCACAATTCTTCTCAATTCTATTCTAATGCTTTCTTAAATAGAATGTTGTAACAATGAATATCCACAAAAGTCAGATAAACAAAACAAAGGTAAATCAAGCATATTTACTTCAAACCTGAGGTGAAAGCTATCCTAAAAGACTCCTAATAACTCTCTTTTAAGAAGTTATCAAAATCTCCAAACTTGAACTAGTGTTCGTCTTCGAGTAATGCATTAGACTTTTGAGAAAAAAACTTGCTCTAGCAAATAGAACTATACATAAAAATAAACAATTCAGTAAAGACTATCAACTATCAAGCTATCTTTCATCTCTTTCAGATCAATCTCTTATCTTCCCTCTATCCTTCTGTACATGTCACATATTTCAATTATTCTAAAGGTCCTAACTCTTAGCTAGCTAACTCTTAAGCCATCAACCTTACTGTGCAATCCCTGAATAAGATTCTCATTCGATTCCCTTGTCTATCTTGTCTTCAGATCCTCTAGATTTCAGTTTTTAGAGATTGCTCACACATTGCTCTTTCAAAAAAATTTCACACAGCATGTATTTTTCTCCCTTCAAGTCATAGCCTTTTTCAAGACTCATCACTTATCAAGAATTTCATTCGTATTCTTGGTAGCAACCTTCCTATTCTAAAGATACAACAACATTCAGGCAACATTCATCCCTCATAATTAACTTTTTTTTTTTTTGAATATTCACCTGTCTTCTGATGTTAAGGAAGAACACAAGTGTCTAAAGGGAGAGAAATGTATTGTAAAAAATAGAGGAATGAACATTTACATTGTTCACTATAAATTGGATTCAATAAGGTTCAAATGAAAAGAAAAGGCCCAAAAAGACTCAGCATCCCCAAACTTAAAAGACGTATTGTTCCCAATGTGCGACACAGTAAAGATTGGGGGGGAGGGGGTAAATCCCCAAACTTAGTCTAAGGCACCCTAGACAAGTTTGATCGGGCAAACAGAATGATCTTCTAATTCCTGGAGTAAAGTTTCCTCAAGGATCAACTAACCTAAGAGTAGTTTCTTAAGACTAGGAAAAATAAGTGGACTTAATTGTGCAGAAAGAATATGAGTGAATAAGTTTTCAATCCTAAGAAACAATAACTAAGCTCTCATACTAGTTATTGTGTCTGTCATTAAATAGGTTTATCAAGCACTACTGTTGCTAGATCAATTGGTTTGCTCAGTTAGAGTTATTATAGTTGATCAAAATATTCAGGTTGCTACATCACAAGAATTTTTTCCCACAACCAAACAAATTTTCATTAACCAAGAACAGTGAGTTACAAAAATATTGATTAAAAGGAGGGGGTTCATTAAAAATAGCTAACAAAAACCAGAAAAGCAAACAACATAAAGCATAAATAACAAAAGAAAAGATTTCATAACAAAAGCAAATTTTTATTAGGAAAGAGATATGGACAACCAACATTCTTAAAGATCATCCAGCCCTAGGATCAATCTTCAAATGTAGGATTCTGCTCCTCCTCAGCTTCTTCAAGCAGAACAAGGGGGGGGGGGGGGAGGGGGTTGGATCCATAGGTTCATCAGATCATCAGGAAAAGGAGGGAAACCTTCATCAAAGGGCTTGGCGAAGTTCACCTATATTGCCTTTTTAATGGCAATATACCAAGCGTAACTCCAATAAGTTTGGCACTGCAGCTTCTGAAATTCCAGTCGATCCATCGCCAGCTCCAATTGCTCTAGCAAATGATGTATGCCACTTAAAAGACAGCCAACTTTTGGTAGTACTTCATCTCTTCTTAAGCACTCTAGGTTGGCCATGTCGATCACCCCTTTGTCAAATAGACGTATATCATCTGGAACTATTGAAACACCGATCCTCTTGCATAGGGCGGTGATTGTGTTAGGGAAGAACAGTGTGTTCACTTTCATCTTTGAATAGAGATATATTTTTGGAGCCATGATTTTTCCTACATCAATACCTAAAGTACAGAATAACAAATACCAGGAGAATGTGGTTCTTCTTGATTGTTGCGTCATGTGTCATCTGGAGTAATCGGAGCTTTAGAAAAGATAGCCAAATGTTTGCCTTGATTTTTAAGAAAGCAGACTGGAATGTCCTGACGTCAGTTGAAGAGACTCGCCATTGTGCACCTTCAACTCCCATTTTACATTTCAACGCTACCACTTGGTTCACCCTATGCAATGCCTCCGCCACATGCATTTTGAGCTAAATGAGGGCAAAGTCGAGAGGCCGTCCTTAGTATCTCTATGTTGCATGCAAAATTGATTTTAAAATCCATTTTCTTTGTGCGATTTGGACGAGGCCATTTGGAGAGGAGAAGCTATGGTTTGGAGCTCGATTTTTCAAAGGAAGAGAAGATGTCCATGGAGCCTCTAGAGCAATTCAAGGCTCAAGATTGCAAGCTTCATGACAGGAACGAGTGTGGCACGCGTCTTTGAGAGCTTTCTTTATCCTCTGTAAATTTATTTTCGATTTGTAGTCTTTTTTAGGGAGTACCCCTTTTATATTGTAGATTTGAGTAGCGAAGCTCTGCCTTAGGGTGTTTTGTAATTCCTTGTATTGTGTGTGTTCAATGAGTGATAAAAACACACAAAGTAATGTACAAGTGTACACAGTCTGTAGTAAGTGATAAGCATTTATACTTTCTCCACAGATATTAGTGATAGATTTTGAACTATCTTGACTTAACCTCTTAGTGAATTCAAAGAATAACAAAAGGCTATTATTTTGTGAATTTTTGTAACTAAAGCTAAACTAAATTAACTGACAAAATAAAAACAATGCTTTTGCTATTTCAAACATGAGAATGAATAAGTTTGGATTAAGGTAACATATTATTTTTCCTGAAGCAGAATGCTAAAGTAAAAGAATTACAGGATCGAATCATACAATAATAATCTCAGAATCCTCCAATATCTCCTTATTATCTTAAGTTAATTCTCATTAACCTATATGAGTTAAACTTGTAGTTTTTGTGCATTAGGTGAGTGATTATCCCTAACCTCCTCACTTAGCCAACACTAACCTATCTAGAGGCTAATGTGTTTTAGAAGGAACATAATCTTCATATTTTCTCCCAAAACATAGAGAAGCTATTTATGTGTGTTGGCTAAGAAGACATAAATATTAAACAATAAAAACACTTATAAAACAATTCAACCCGCATACTTTACTTCAAATCCTAAATCACTTCAAAAACATCTCCCTTAATCCTCACCCAAAGGTGATTAGTTCATGCTAAGATAAATAAAATGCAGCAACAAATAAGCATAACCAGTAAAGGAGTTCATAATGAGAGAAAATTCTAGAGAGTTGTAGAAATCAGTTGCTCTACAAATTCGATAGTCAAAATCAATTATTCTCCTTTAGCTTCCATGAAGTTTCTGTCTTCTACAAACTCTTCTCTACAAAAATTCAAGAACAACAACAATGATAGAAGTAACTTTTCAGAAAAAGACTTGAAGATTCTAAATAGTTTCTAAACAAAATCGAACTAGCTACTTCTCTAATTGGCAGCCTTCTTTTCTATTTATAGGCTTTCCTTTGTGATTAGAAACTCTATTAAGTTAAATTGCCCACATGGCCCACATCCAACGGTTGATTAATTTCGCAAACGAAATATGTTTCCATATTTGAATTTATGTTATCTTCGCGCGGCTCCTCTGTGTGCTTTTTGCTCCAAAATTGCTCCATCATTTATCTGCTAAACAAAATATACAAAATCAGTAGTGGTTAACCTTAAATTCCTATAAGCAAAACAAAGATAATTCAAGCAATTATTTTATAATTCAAAGACAATTTAATTCAATGAAGGGATGAAATCAAGCCTAAAATACTCCTAATAACTAGCTTTTTGGAGAGTTAGCACCTTGTGACTTTCTATCCTTTGTTTAATGTTATGGACTATTTTTATCTTGTTACTCTTCATTTATCCATTAGTATGTTTAATGCTTTTAATCTCCTGATCAAAGATTAAATTGGTTGATGGATTTAAGTTCTAGCTCAAGAGAGTAAAATTTAGAATAAATTATCGAATGCATGACTGTTGTAGACCATCATGCGAGAGTGGGAGTTTATTAATAGAGGAATAAACTATTATCTCTAGGGGGATTATTTGTGAATTGTGATAAGAAGCGAGATTGCTCTGAGCTTGAGAGAGGAAGGGATCACAATAGTTTTTCTAAGGGGCGATAGTTTGTGGGAAATTCATAATGTCTTGCTAGTGTGTGGTAACAGATCGAGAGGTTGAGTCTGTATGTTAGTGAGAGGTTAGCTGAGCTCGAGAGAGGAAGCTAAACGTTAGATTATTCCTAGCTTATGATTGCTGCATAATAGAATAGTTTGTTGTGTCAATAAAGTGTATTGTCCAAGACATGAAAATTTGATTCTCAGGCACGCTCTCGATATGTCACCTCTAGTTAACTAGGAGTATGAGTAGTGTAATTAACTTTTTATCTTATTTTTCGGTTCCCTAGATAAAATAAGGTGTGAGTAACTATGGTACTTAATCAAACTAGAAACCCAATCTCGAGGACGACACTAGATACTCAATTCCACTATACTAAAACTAACTTGTATATTTGTGGTAACGCAATGCTGCCATCACAATCCAAGGATGATTATTTTTAAGTGATTAGTTTTGAGTTTAGTTTTTGTTTAGTCCATAATTTCAAATGCTACATTTCACCGTTAAGTTTTGAGTTTAGTTTCTATTTCTTCCCTAAGCTTTTAAAATGTTACAGCTTTAAGTTGGAGTTTTGAGTTTAGTTTTCATTTGGTCTCTAGGTAAAAATAACTAGAACTAATAAATAACTAATATGTCATGGATGAGATAATGGTGTTGGGTTTATGAAATAAAATAATTTATCACTTACTGATGTGTCAAATGAGGAATGAAAGGACTATATATGTACTATGGTAGTACTAGTGGTTTTCCTGACGAAGGGCGAGAGGAGAGACAGGTGTGAGGTGGGGGTGGAGCCATAAGGAAGGGAGTGAGGATGGGGAGAGAGGTGGGCTTGTAGAGTGAAAGAGAGAGGGGAAAGATGAGGGTTTTGGGTGTATGTGGCCAAGCTTGAATTATAAGATACTATTCAAGCTCACAGATTTGCCAACCTACAATAGATTTAACTTTTCTTGAAGAAACAAAATGTTAGCATATAGAAGAAAATCATGGGGAAAAGCTTCTGCCGACGAAAAAAAATTTGTTGGCAATTTGTCTGGCAAAGAGGAAGTTTTCGACGACAATTACCTTTCATTGGCATAGCTAGCTTCTTCTGACATTATACTAAATGTCGACATTACTTCTCTCTACCCAACGATAGTGAGTTGAGCATTTTATTAAATGAAAGAACCTACAAAGTTCCCAAGTAGCATTCAAAAGTCCTAACCCACTCCTTGAAGATGTCAAACTCTCAAAAAAGTATCTAACAAAATCCCTTAATATGTCACAACCGTTAAGTTTTATTTTCAAGTGGAAAACAACATACAAAGTCACTAAAACCACAAAAGTGTCCTAACCCACCCCAAACACATCAAACTCACTAATACATGGCTAAGTATTCTAAAATGTGCCTAAGTGTCCTTTTCAAGCAAGAAACAACCTACTAAGTTCACAAAGTAGCATTCAAAAGTCCTAACCCGCCCCCAACACATCAAACTCACTAAAAAGTGCATAAGTGTTCTAAAAAGTACCTAAGTTTCATTTAATTAAAGAATGAAAGAACCTACCAAGTACACTAGTAGCATTCAAAAGTTGTAACTCACCCTCTGAACACATCAAACTCACTAAAACATGCTTAGGTGTTCTAAAAGGTGCCTAAGTGTCATTTTATTGAACGAAGGAACCTACAAAATGCTCAAGTAGAATTCGAAAGTCGTAACCCACCCCCAAACACGTCAAACTCTCTAAAACGTGTCTAAGTGTTCTAAAAAATGCCCAAGTATCATTTTAAAGAACGAAAGAACCTACAAAGTGCCTAAACTAGCACTCAAAAGTCATAGCCCACCCCTAAACACGTCAAAGTGGCTACCGTAACTGTAGGATAGCCATACCTAAAGGAACATTTTCACTTTTAAAATATTCTTGAAAGAGCCTAAGTCACCTCCACATCTAAGTATCATTTTCATTAAAAAAGAATATACTTTGTGGCTACCATAACTACAAGATAATCACACTAACCACAATGTCCATAAGTGGAGGATAGCTATAACAATAATAACCAACAAATTTGTAAATAACCAAACAATAATGACAATAATAACCTAATAAGTTCATAGTACGCATATGAATAGAGAATTAAACTTAACAATAATAATAATAACCTAACAAATTCAGAATATAAACCACCCAACAAGAATTTGGTAATAATGAATCAAAATCCAATGTTAAACAAAAAAAAAACCAAACTCCACTAAAGAAAAAATTGAGAAGAAAATCCACGCAAGATTTCAAGTTACCATAACTACAGGATAGCTATCATAAACTAAACCTCACATGTGGAAATTTTAACTATCATAATTGCAGGATAGTCAAACAACAAGTAAACATATGTCAAACATTCTCGAAGCAACATAAAAAGTGCCTAAGATTAAAATAAAGCTAATACATATCATAGAAAAAGTTTAACCAGAAGCTTGGACTTCCTAAAATGCATTTTTTTTGTGTTAAAGTAAACCAACAACGTGTTCAAAGTGAAGAAAATACACCAACAATGATATTTGATCTAGGGAAAACACACAAACAATAAATATAAGGTATAAATAAGACAGTTTAGCTCGATGTTTAGCCAAAATTAATTATGGGCCTATTTATCAACAACAAACACAATATCTAAAATTATTATTTTTTTCAACAAGTTTCAAATGGACTATTAACATTCCAAAACTTAAAATACCCAAATCAACTATCTCCCTCGAGTTATTCCCATGAACTTTTATCCTAAATTCAACCTAAATACATCCAAATTTCCTTAATTCAACCAAACAATAATTATTTACCATTAAAATTAATTGACATTAGAGTGAAATGGAGATTATTTAACTTATTGGGGAGATTCTGACCGAGAGAGTGAGGAGGGTAGCGAAGTGGAAATTTTAGGGCTTGTTTCGAAGAGGAAGAGGGCGACCACGCTCGAAAAACGCTTACTATAAATAGGCAGCGAGGAGAACGAAGTAGCACTAGTGATGTTGGGTTGTGGAGCCCAATTCATCAATCACGTTTCGTTCGCGGAGAATCGTCGGGTAAGGTTTGAAGAAGACGGATCGAGGGAGATTGAAGCTGGAAATTCGGTTGTCCAGAGGATAGCGTCGAGACACTAGGGAGAGGTCTCAATGCTGTCAATGATGCAGAGTCATTTTTCCTAGAAGACAACATCTCAAAGTTGATTGTAGTGTCTCCAAGCTGACATTGATGAAGCACGTGAGACTTCGTAACGTCGATACGCTACTTACAGCGTCTCGATGCTACCCCAATTTTTGTAGTAGTTCACCGTATCCATTTTGAATTCCTATATATATATATATATATATATATATACATATAATATTTATTAAGGTTATTGAGTGTGGACTTCTTAGAGACAAAAGATCTGAAAATAAGTATTTTTTGTATTGGTTTTGCTAAACAAGAACACTTTTTAGAGAGATTGTATGACGAGGTTTAATTAAGTATTTTCTTATTGTAATCTTCAACTGATTTGATGGAACCTGCAGTTGTAGGAATTGGACGTAGCTTTTTCATTGTTGCGGTGAACCAATATAAACCCCTAAGTGTAAAGTCTCGTTATCTCTGAATCTCTTTACTTTCAGTTTATTATTCCTGTGATATTTGATTTGTGCGTAGTTTGCCTATAGTAATAAAAATAAACCTTAGACCATTCAGTTGGGCCTAGTTATTCATGTCACGTTTATTCTTTTTTTCTAACAACTGGTATCAAAGCTTCTAGGTTCAGGAGCAATGGAAGATAAGTTTGGGTTAGTTCACAAGTTCAATGGACATGATTTGAGTTATTTGAAGATGCAGATTCAGGCCTTTCTGACCTACAATAAAGTTCATAAAGCCTTGAAAAAAAGACTTGAGGAAATGGATGATGAAGATTGGAAAATTTTAAACGAGCAAGCTGTGGCCATCATCAAATTAGCATGGCAAACTAAGTTGCAAGTCTGATGGAAAATGAGACAGTTGCAAAGGATTTTATGGAGGCCTTGACAAACTAGTATGAAAAACCTTCTGCCAACAATAAATGTTATCTCGTTAGTCAATATTGCACGTATAGAATGGATGAGAATAGTTCAATCAATGCCCACATAAGTGAGATGATAAATTTAAGAAATCAATTAGAATATGCTAATACTACTTTCTCTGATGAGGTTAATGTTATTTTTCTTTTAACGTCCTTACCTGATAGTTGGGAAACTATGAAAACTGCAGTGTCTAATTCATTAAAAAATGGTAGTCTTAAGTTTTTTGGGGTCTGTGGTGCAACAGTTGTTGAAGAACTTCATATAGAGGGTAGTAGTCTTAGGAAAGAGTTTGCTTCTGAGTCAGCACAGGCTGTTAGTAAGGGTAAGGAAAAAGTTCTTGAGGAGCAGAGTCGTAATAGCGGTAGTAGTAGTAGTAACCTACATGCAAACACACACAATCATGCAATGCTCATGCAGGATTTATTCCTAGCATTTTTAGTCTGGGCAACCAATAAATTCATTATTCAGTCTAGGCTAGTAGCCAATTCATTATTCAGTCTACATTGGTAGCCAATTCATTATGACATGTCATTTAAAATCCTCTCAGTGACAGCAACAAGGCAATTAACATACAATTTATCTATCTTAGCTTGAAGGCTTTTCCATGAGTGGAACCAAGTACCTTAGCTTTCTA
Organism: Telfairia occidentalis; assembly: GCA_026257165.2. Taxonomy (NCBI): domain Eukaryota; kingdom Viridiplantae; phylum Streptophyta; class Magnoliopsida; order Cucurbitales; family Cucurbitaceae; genus Telfairia; species Telfairia occidentalis. The sequence continues at coordinate 13,180 of JAOANK020216802.1, forward strand.
AATAATCCTAAACTATTCTTACTAGCTTGATCTACGTTCCTCAACAATTTTTCGAGCTCACTGTTTGGAACTTCGCTGCTACTACTCACCCGCCGTTGCTGATGGGAGGATGAGAGATTGAGTGAATTTGTAATAAATTATGGAGGAGGAGGTTGGAGTGAAAGGGAGAGGAAAATGAGGAGAGGTTCTTTTCAAAAGAAAAAGGCTTGTGGTTATGGTTTCATAACAAACAAGTTAAACAATTTTTGACCTAACCTAATGGTTTATGAGCGAAGCCACTTACCTTAACTCAAGAGTTTAAAAAACGATCCTAGTGGCCAAATCTACATTCTCTTTAGCAAACCTATCATAAATTATAGCACGGACTAATTAATACTCTAGATTACATTCTAGGAGTCCAAGTACACAACTATAATAAGGTTTCGAGAGAGAGTTATCCATCGAAGTTACACTGCCCAAAACTACCGCCATCGAACGCCACGCGCTGCCGCACATATCGTCGCTGGAAAGTAAATTCTCCTCCTATTTTCACGTAGCTTGGCCACTAATCTACCCATTCCTCAAACCAACGCATCGACACTGTCCTCCATCTCGCTCACGTGCCAACGAAGCTCGTGAATTACCCCCTTTTTCTGATGCTGCACTGTCGTTCTTCCTCTGCCGTCATTGAAGATTTGCCCTTTGTTTGGTACCCACCACATGCCACCGCCAAGTCTACTCCACACGCTGCTGTTGTCACCGTCATTTTCCAGAAAAGGATAGGGAGTGGTGCAATGAATGGGTTATGCGAGTGAGAGAGAGAGAGAGAGGCACGCTTTTCGCCACCTCTTGCCATCGCTCGCAACCGGAGAAAGACCCAGCCCAGCCTCCTATCCATGCTGCCAGTGAGTAGTGAGGGGGAGAGAGAGAATGTGTGCGTGAGAGAGAAAGAAGAAGGAAGGAGATAAGTTTCTTTTGTAAAAACAAAGTTGGGTGGCTAGGGCTCCATCATATCCAATATATAGGGTACATCAAATTCCTAACCTCAATCCCAGCTTGAATTAATTACACAAATGCCATTATTCTCAAATATTCTCTTTTGTTTAAAATAAACCTAAGGATAAACAAATTCTCCGCTTAAAAAAAAACTATCTTCTAATTATTTCCTTCACCAAAATAAACATCCAAACTCATATATATTCCCTATTTTAATTGAAAACAACAACTTAAAAAATTAAATTAAAAAAATGGGACCTTACAAAATTAAGGTCCAAAAAGCCCAAATTGTGGAAAAGTCTGAATACCCTTAAAATAATGGTTTCTTTTTACGCATGCGATTTTGTATCAAGTATATCATTGATGTACTAATGATATACTATTGATATACATGATATAAATATATCGTCGATACAAGTAATAAGAAGTACATAAACATTTCAAGCATATTAGTAATATCAATGATATTTCACTGATATACACGATACATAGTATATTGCTTATTTGCTATTTTCTTGGTATATGTAATAATAAGTACATAAGTGATGTACTTAATATTAAGTGTATCACTGATTTATTGTTCAATAGTAATCTTTAATAAACTTATTTCTATTAGTTTTCGGTCATCCCTCTTGTACCTACAACACAAAAATTTTCCACAAGCGATTTCTAAATTTTTGTTAAAAAAAAAAATCAATGGAGAAAAAAAAGGAAAAACTAAATTAAGAAAAATAAGGTGACAAAGAAGAATAAAATTTTGAACAAAAAGTAATAATAAAAAGTGAAAGTGTAAACTTAGCTTACTTGAAGAAGAAAATTAAAGAAGTTAAAAAGAGTAAATAATGAGATATTGGGTATGTTGGTTTCACTTATAAAAGTTATAAATGGATGATTTCTACCAAAGCTTGAAATAGAATAATTAAGGCTCCATTTGATAACAATTTTTATTTTTGTTTTTTGTTTTTTTGTTTTTTTTGTTTTTTGTTTTTGGTTTTCTGCTTTTAAAAAAATAAAACTATATATGTTTGTTAACTGTGTTTTGTTTTTTGTTTTTAAAAAACAGAAAACCAAACTTGTTTGATAACTGTTTTTTTAACGTTTAAAGACATAAAAGATAATTTTTTTAGAGAGAAAAGCTAGTGAGAGAAGTTTTAAAGAGATAACAAATTAGAAAGAAAAAACTAAGAAGGAGAATTTTAATGAGAGTTATTTAAAAAAAGGTAGTCGGAGAAGGGGAAAAAAGTTAAATGAAAGAAATTTTAGACGAAAAATTAAACAAAAAGAGAAACATGTAGAGGAACAATAAAGTTGAGAGCAAATGATATGATAGGAGAAAAAGAGATAAAGAATATTTGTAGTGAGAGAAAATATAGAAAGAAAAGTTTTAGACAGAAAAAAGTTAGAGAGAGATGTCAGATAATAAAAAGAAATGTGAGAGAGCAAAAAAAGGGGAGTAGTTTAAAGATAGATATGTTAAAGAGTGATAAATTTAGACGGAGAAAAATTTAGGAAAAATATTAAATTTATAGAGAGAGAAAAGTTAGAATATATCACAAGAGAAATAGAAATGAAATTTATATTAAGATGAAATTTTTAGAGAGAGAAGGACAAATAAAAGTTATATAAAATTTTAGAGAGAGAAAAAAAGGTTCTAGAAAGAGGAATTTGGGGAGAATAGAAATTTTTTATAGAAAGAAATTTGTTGGAGAGATATGTCCAAAAAAAGTAAGCTTTACAATGAAAAATGATTGGGAAGGATTGGGATGAATAGGAATTTCATACACTTTTCTTTTTTTCGTTGTAATAGATGAGAACTTCTATTTTGTTATCTATCTTCGACTTATTTTAAAATTAATTCTATATCGAATTATAAATTATATTTTGTAATTTATCTTTATCTAATATGAATGTTGAATGAACTTTATCTAAACATCAATAAAACGTATGTATATAGAAAGATGGCAGGTAGCGACA
>JAOANK020216909.1:0-16128 GCA_026257165.2 Telfairia occidentalis
GATCTTACCCCTGAAATGGGAGGCATATTGAGCAGGCGCTGTTGAGCCTCTCTCACCCATGCAGATCAAAGGATAATTTCTAATAAACAAGAGTTCATAGTTAGCTCAGGATTGAGATCAAGCTACCTAGGTCATCAGGTTGAAATAAGTCAGTGTTTTCAGTGATCTGCGTTAAACTGAAACAATGACTATTTCATGATCGTAGTCTTATGCAATCTCATCGCATAGAACTCCCCCACTCGCATGTCTCTACATGAATGATTCAGGATCACAACATTTGTATCTTATACAAAGTGGGCAGCGTTCCATAGTGTCCCCAGGAAAAGGTACCCAGCCTAATCCATATACTATAGACCGTTCTGGCTATTTACTTAAACTTGATCCACTTTTATGTCTCCACATAAAGTCTAAGCATTCATATAATTGCCACGAGTTCTTAGTTTATTGGATTTATAGAGTTATAATAGATTCAATAACAACTTTACTGAATAACTTTAATAACAACTTTAATAAAAAATATAATTCGTTTACAAGCCATTCGAGTTTTAGGACATACACACCCAACACACCAATCACAGGTGGCGTCAAGAAACAACTCGAGCCAAAAGAGGAAGTTTGATCAGAATCACTCTCACTCCCAAAGACATCAGCGCAATATTCACCGGCCAAATCAGACCTAAGGCCAAGGTCAGCAAATGGGTAAGGCCCGAAATGTTAAACAAGACAAGCTCCCATGTAAGAGTTACAGAATGCAACATTAAGGACGTTGCATGAGCGGTAGCGGGCTGTGTTTTAAATGTCATTAAGAGGGACACATAGTTTCAGCCTGTCCCAAAGCTAATGCAGTACGTTCGAGTCAGACTACCACTTCTACCAAAGTAAAAAGTCAGCAAGGCAGGGTTATTGCCACTACTCGACAGGAAGCAGACAATTCCAATTCCATGGTGAGAGGTACCCTACCTATTCTAGGTCACTATGCATTCGTATTATTTGATTTCGGCTCCTCGCATCCTTTCATTTCTACATCATTTGTAAAAGAAGCTAGATTAGAACTAGACCCCTTAGGTTTTGTAATGTCGGTCTCCACTCCAACTGGAGTGGTGAGGCCAGCTAGTGAGTTTGTCAAAGCTTGTAAAGTAATAGTGTCGGATCATCCATTAGATGTAACATTAATAGTGTTAGACATGTCCGACTTTGATGTTATAATTGGTATGGAATGGTTAGCTGCAAACCACGTTATCATCGATTGTTTTAATAAGAAAGTGATCTTCAATCCTCTTGCAGGGCCCAGCTTCAAGTTTAAGGGATCACAAACCAAGACTGTGCCCAAATCCATGAACTGTTAGACAAGGGGTTCATTCGTCCTAGCGTTTCACCTTGGGGCACGTCAGTACTGTTCGTAAAGAAGAAGGACGGGTCAATGAGGTTATGCATACACTACAGAGAGTTGAACAAGGTAACAGTGAGAAACAAGTACCCTCTACCACTAATTGATAATCTCTTCGACCAATTACAAGGAGCAGCTGTCTTCTCCAAGGTCAATCTACGGTCCGGTTATCATCAAATGAGAATAAGAGACGAAGACATTCCAAAAGCGGCCTGCAGATCCAGATACAGGCATAATGAGTTTGTAGTCATGTCTTTTGGGCTGACCAATGCGCCAGCAGTATTCATGGAATTAATGAATAGGGTGTTCAAGGAGTTTTTGGACAGCTTCGTGATTGTGTTCATCGATGGCATCTTGGTCTATTCAAAGACGGATGTAGAACACAAAGAGCACCTGAGGAAAGTGTTGTCCAAGCTAAGGGCTAACAAACTATATGCCAAATTCTCTAAATGTGAATTTTGGCTAAGCCAAGTGTCCTTCCTTGGGCATGTAGTATCTAAGGATGGTGTTTCTGTAGATCTGGCCAATATAAAAGCTGTGACCAATTGGTCTCGTCCAACAAATGTGAGCGAGGTCATAAGTTTCCTAGGGCTACCAGGCTACTATCAGAGATTTGTGCAGAACTTTTCTGGGTAGCTGCACCATTGACACAGTTAACACGGAAGGGTAGTAGATTTGTATGGAATGAAGAATGCGAGACGAGTTTCCAGGAGCCAAGCAGAGGCTATTTACTGCACCAGTACTTACAGTACCAAAAGGCACTGATAATTTCGTAGTAGACAACGATGCCTCGAAGAAGGGATTGGGGTGCATTCTGATGCAGCATGACAAGGTCATCACTTATGCTTCGCTCCAGTTAAAGAACTATGAACATAACTACCCAACACATGACTTAGAGCTTGCAGCAGTGGTGCATGCACGGAAGATTTGGAGACACTACCTTTATGGCAAGAAAATTTAAATCTTCACGGACCACAGTAGTCTGAAGTAATTCTTCAAAAAGAGTTGAACATGAGACAACAAAGGTGGCTCGAACTAGTGAAGGATTACAACTACAAAATTCTGTACAATCCAGGTAAGGCTAATGTAGTGGCAGACACCCTTAGTAGAAAAACAGCACACACATCCGCGTTGATCACTACCCAAACCCAAAAACAGAGAGGCTTGGAGCAAGCAAAAATAGTAGTGATAGTTGGCGAGGTGTCTGCATAGTTGGCTCAGATGACTATCACATCTAGCTTAAGGCAGCACATCATCGATGTACAGCAAAATGACCAACACTTAGTTGAGAGATTCGAGCAGTTGCAGTTAGGACAGACCGAAGATTTCTCAATGTCTTTAGATTTTGGGTACAATTTCAGGGACGTTTATGCGTAGCTCAGGAAATTGATCTTAAGAGCGAATTATTGATGGAGGCCCATAGCTCACCATTTTTCATACACCCAGGTAGTACTAAAATGTATCAAGACTTGAAACAAATCTACTGGTGGCCTAACATGAGGAAGGATGTTGTAGAATTTGTAAGTAAATGTTTAGTTTGCCAATAGGTGAAGACACTGAGACAAAAACTAGCAGGATTAATGCAACCCTTGAGCGTGCCATAATGGAAATGGGAACACATCTCCATGGATTTCATAACAGGGTTACCTAGGACAGCTAAGGGCTATACAGTAATCTGGGTAATAATTGACAGGCGAACCAAGTCGGCACATTTCCTCCCTGGAAAATCTACTTATTCTGTAGAGCAATGGGCACAGCTATACCTGAAAGAGATAGTTAGACTACACGGGGGGCCTGTCTCTATTGTCTCAAATATAGATCCCCGATTCACCTCCACCTTCTTGCAGAGCTTATAGAAGGCGACAGACACCCAATTAGATTTCAGCACTGCCTTTCACCCACAAAAAGATGGACAAACAGAAAGTTTGAACCAAACCTTAGAGGATATGTTGTGGGCTTGCGTATTGGACTTTACAGGAAGTTGGAACTCACACCTACACCGAATAGTGTTCGCATATAACAACAGTTATCAGGCAATCATAGGGATGTCACCATCCAAAGCACTTTACGGGAAAAAGTGCGAGACACCAGTGTGTTGGGGAAAAGTGGGAGATCAGAAACTGTTAGCGTCTGAATTGGTTCAGACCACAAACGAGGTCATAACAAAGATTGGGGCAAGGATGCTAACAGTAAAGAGTAGACAAAGAAGTTATGCAAACACAAGACGTAGAGATCTAGAGATTGTAACAGGGAAGAATGTGTTCTTACGAGTGGCCCCTACAAAAGGAGTCTTGAGATTTGGAAAGAAAGGAAAGCTTAGCCCATGATTCATTGGGCCATTCGAGATTGTTGAGCGAATTGGTCCGGTAGTATATCGCTTAGCACTGCCACCCTCCCTCTCCGCAGTCCATAATGTTTTTCATGTTTCCATGCGACGAAAATACATAGTAGATCTGTCTCATGTGATCGATTATGAGCCCCTACATGTCAATGAGAACTTAAGCTATGAAGAGAGGCCTATTTGAATTCTCGTCGGAGAAGTGAAAAGATCACTCTAGTAAAGGTTCGTTGGAGGAACCATCAGCTAGAAGAAGCAACTTGGGAACGAGATGAAGAGATGAAAACCAAGTACCCCGAGTTATTCCAGGTTTAACACCTTTTGAGGATGAAGTTCTTAAGGTGAGTAAGATGTAACGCCCCATTATTTTAATTTTGCCAATTATGGAGATTATTTAGAATTAAATTATTCTAAATAATTTAGGTTTTATTTTGATGAAGATATTTTTCCTATTGTTTGAATAAAAAGAATTTAGTTGATTCATTAAGTTTAAATGAAGATAGGATAAGATAAGATAAGAGATAAGTGGGATAAACTAAAGGGAGAAGGGATTAGGATTTGGGAAGTACCCTTTAAATAAACCAAAATAAATTCTAAACTTCACAATTTTGGTTAACAAATCCTCTTCCCCACCAAATCCTCTCCTTCACCAAAAAACCCCTCACCCTCTCCTCTTTCTCTCATCACTTTCACGCTTTCCTTCTCCCCACCTCCGGCGGTAGCAACCCCAGACAGGCGGCTGCGCAACCGCCGGCCTTTGTTCTCTCGCTCTCTCGCGAATGTGAATACCCATGAGGGGAAGTCTCCTCCGACGCAATCCTCTGACAGCAAGCAGTGGGCAGACCTCCACGCCAACCAGAATGGAGTAGCGGCAATCGGCGGCACGTGAACATAGAAACCCATCTTCAACCGTGAGGTTCAAACATTGCGTGAGAAGGATTGAGCGAGTTTTCCAGCGAGTGACCTAGCTCATTGGATAGATCAATGACTCAGCTACAAAAACCCGAAGAAAAGTGATCTCGCCGACGGCAGCGGCGAGCTGCGACGCGTGGGCGGTGGTGAAATAATATCGTGTCGCGTGCTGAACAACGAGCTCGGTATAGTTCCTTTTCCAAAATCCTAACAAATGAATGTTAAAGTCTAAAAAATCAGGATTTTCTCTAATAGCCTTAACTTTTGGAATGTATGTAGGAGAATCGATTGGGAAAATTAAACCGACTTAGGAAGGATTACTTTAGGATCCTTACAGAAATAAGGTAAGTAACTTCGCCCAAGGAGAAGCCTTCTGGCTAGCATAGGTGAATTGTATGATGTATGTTTTGTTAAAGTATCTTATTATGTATATGTGTTAGAAAGTGATAAACATGACTAATTGATCTCATATTCTTGTTGTTTACTGAATTACTGGATTGAATGATGATAATGAGTATGTCTATATGATCCATTATTCTTTTTGCCTATTGAATTACTAGATCGAATATCATGATATGTATAAGAATGTTACTTGTTAGAGACATCAACCGATGAATATGTTGGGTGTCTTAGATGTTGTAAGATTTTATGAATTGAACTTGTACTCAATATGATTGATAAGTTCGTTGGGAAGTATGCATGGACTATTATGTGTTGCACGGAATGAAATGATGAGTGACAGCCTCCCTCGATTTAGAGGTCGGTATTGAGGGGGACCCCCGCTACACTGATTGAGTGTCATCCATCATCAAATAATAGTAGGGCCCCTTAAGATGTCTCACACTAGCACCCCAGAGGTGGCATTTGAAAGGAAAGGGGGTGCGTTATCACAGAGAGGATTTTTTTTAAATGACGTGTCTTAATGAATTGGCTACCGGTGTAGACTGAATAATGAATTGACCGGTAGCCTAGACTGAAAATGTTAGAAGTAGGTTCCTCATGAGCATTGCATGAGTGTGCGTGTTTGCATGTCCAACCGTGGGTTGGGTTACTTACTGGGTATGTGTTTTACATATTCAACCTTTTCTTTAAACGTTTTTTTTCTAGGTAATGGTACTGGCGTTCTGGATGGCTGATGAGGATCCGTTGTGATGGAGCCATGGTCGAGTCACATAGTTTTTCCGCATTTTAAATGTTTTATTTTCAATATTCAAAATTAATTAGTTAATTTTTGTATTATTGGACCATTATGAGTTTTAGCATTTTATTTAATTCTTGAGAATTTTCAGTATTATATTATTATGTTTTAAATTGGGATCCCGATAATTTACATGTAATTACTTCTCTAATAATTTGGCTACTTTAAATTTAAATTAAATTTTCAAATGCTAAACCCAAGTCATTTGAATGTTTTAAGCATACATGATTGTAACGATACTAGGAAATTGAATCATAAAAAGTTGGGTCGTTACACCCTCAAAAGTTTTTTCTCTCCAAATGGTTAAAGATCCGTGCAAATGTTGAAAGCTGTTCTATTTATGGATGTGTCAATGTCGTTGAGACATTAGGGTAGCGTCTTGACATTGTACCCTAAAAATATGGAAAGTATCGTGATAACATTGAGACGCTATAGGGTAGCATCGAGATGCTAAGAGAATTCTTTCATGTGCGCTATACAAATTCATATTGTCAAGACGCTATAAGGCAGCGTCCAGACGCTGCATTTACGGGTGTTGAGGCTTCAATTTCACGAGCGTTGAGACGCTATGAATAACGTCTCAATGCTATTCACTCGGACTGTGTGGCTTAAACTTGTCTGCAAGCATCTCAATGTTGAATTTGGCGTCTCAACGCTCACTACTTGAGATGTCACCTTCGATTTCCATTGATCCATTGATCTCTTATACAATTTGATTGAATTTCTCGATAAAAAATTTGTAATTCTTTATTTTCTTCCATTTGCAAAGTTCCTACAAAATAAATAGATATGTACATGATATTACTCAAAACAATTATCAAACTAAAAGTATTTAAGCCATGAAAGTAGCCCACAAAATATTCTATCAAATACCCCCAAACTTAAATATTTGCTAGTCCCGAACAAATGGAATCATGCTACACTATGCTTCTAAGTAGTGCAAATATGATAGTAATTCAAACTTCATAAATTTTCAATACTAGATAAATCACAAACGAAATAACAAGTAAGATGACCACAATTCATCACTAAGACAGTCAATTTATTATTTTTCATCCCATACATGTGTGTGTGCATTATCGTTGTTATTCCAATTTATATCAGCCTAAATAAGATTTATGCAAACCTTTACCCATTCGATCCCTAATAGCTCCAAGTTCTCATCTCTAGGTCTCCTCTCACTAAAGGGAATAATAATCCACTAAGGTGCGTTTATTCGGGGTCCGACTCGCCCCAAACTTGATTTTTTTTAATTTAATACCAGACATTAGCTTTCACACTTCCACTATAGGAGCCTTTACCATCTACAGGTGGCTCTAACTGATCACAACAAATGTAGCTCTTTCTTTCCTTAATTTATTTTTTGTGTTTTGTGTGTGTGTATTTTTTTTAAAAAATTTAGAAAAAATAAAAAGTAAATGCATGAAGTCATAAAATACCAAAAGGGGCATAACACATAAACTTAAGTGAAGCATTATTTACCAACGATCAAGTTAATCATTTAACTAGCCCTCACAACCTTTCAAGACCAAATAAGTGTCAATCTACATAACTTAACTTTAAGCTGATAAAAAAAAAAAGAAATAGGTTAAATAGTGTGCTCTTATGGTGTGTAGGGGATGTAAAATAAAAATTAACATGCACTCAATTAAAATGTGTTCCACAACTTAAAATTAAGAAAGTGAGTTACCTACTTTAAGAATTAGATTATATCATCGGTTATCAATATTACAGACAATAATGCAGCATTATCCAAAGCAAAAAGTAACACATGAATAATATTAAATCCCAAAAATAATTACAAAACATACCAAATTTTGGAAACACAAATATATAATCAAAATACATAAAAAAATAGGACAAAGTCAGATATATAAAAATATTGGGACAAGAAAATGAGATATAAGTACCGCCCTGAAAAGAAAGAGAATGTCACTGCGAGTGATCATCCTCATTAGCAATGTACTCTCAGTTGGCGTAGAAAGTAGCAAAAGTAGTGGAAGCTCAAAGTATTGATGCGTCAACATACTGAGGCAATCGGCCAAAGAGTTAATCCCAGAATAAATCTGAGTCTGGAACTGGTTTTGGTGCGCGAAAGACGCCACATAGTACTCATGACGTCGACGTGCCACTGGGCGATCTCTATGAGGGTGATAGGTATAGGTCAATCAAGATGGGCCCGCTTCAGGCTGCGATGCTTTGGGCTTCAGGTGCTCGGGATCAGGGTCCATGTGCTCCACATAAAGAGGATCTGCCTCTTGGCCGATGGGCTCCCATTCACATAATTCCACAATAAAATTATTGTCCATAATGGCCTTCGGATGGGCAAGTTCTTCATTCGGGCCCTAGACGACCCCTGCGATGCAACATATTACTTTGATAAGTGAGGGGTGACCGAATCCCCCCTTCGTTGTGGCGCCACATCGACTATGGCGCATGGACTGATGAATAATCTGCCCTACGTCAGCTATTTTCCCTGTGGCAATCACATAAAAGATAATGGCTCGTTCCTTTGTGACGCCGCCCATATGTGCCACAGATAGTACCTTGGCACAGATGAAATTGTGCCACATCCTATTGGACATGGTGAGGTCGGATGTTCAAAATTTTATGCCTCACCTCTTTTGATGATCCATTGGGCACTAGCTGACATAGCTCTCAAATAATCTAATTAATATCTACTTGCTCACTAGAGTAGATGTTGTAGTCATTGTGTTCGAATCCTGGGAGTCCGTAATATTGGTTAGTGACAACCGTATCAAAGGGGACGCGACAACCACATACATATGATCTCAAGCTGTCCTCAATTAATGTCGCATAAAATTCACGAACCACGGAAACTATGGCCGCTTCAAGGTGCCACACAAAAGTGAACCAACCTCTTATGGATATGTTATGATGGATGAGAGGTTGGTGGATTTCATAGGGGATAAGGCCTCATTCCTGCACGACAGACCACTGTACTACATAGTTGTGAAAGCGATTGGAAGCCTCTTGGTCAATAAATAAGTGGCTATCAAAAGTCGGAAAGGACAATGTTGATATATTAGCTCATTTTGATGTCATTTTAAAATAAACCTATCAATCCTAAAAGTTGGAGCACAATAATACAAAGCACTTCAATAATAAAACAATTCCAACATTTCAGCTTCAACGTCACAACAGGTAGAAAATTCCAACAATTCAAATTTCAACATGCTACATTATTTAGAAAATCTCAACAATTCCCGAAATCGGTTCAACAACAAGAAAAGCATAGAAATAAGAGTTCAAAAGCAACAAGACCCTACACAATTTATATCCTGAATCTAAACAACCCACCCCCAATTAAAGCTCTAATCACAAATGAAAACAAAGGGGGATGTAATGTCGGCCTAGAGCCAAGCAAAACAGCAACCAGTGAAGATAAAATCAACAGTAGCAAAATACATCAACAACATAGCAACACCACCGACCAAGACAAACCATGCACGGATTTCTCCTTCAAATCTCAAATACCCATTGGAAATTATCTCAAATCCACAACATATGCAAAATAAATGCCTAACAATCGAATGCAAGCGACATCTGTATGAATAATGATGACAACACATCAAAAAAATCTAGAAACGAAGGAGACCTCACGAAGGTGGTGTCCAAATCGCACAAAGCCAAAGAGCTTCGCGAAGAACGCCCGCTAATCTGTCAATAAGATGCATAAATCAACTTGGGGTGTGAAAATAGCCAGAAGGGAGAAGGAGGAGAGTGAAAATGAGGGAGAGATTAAAAATATTGAGAGAGGAAAAAGAGGACGGGGCAATGCTAGGGCTCAAGATATTTGAGCCCCTGTAAGTGATATGAGTTTTTTAATCGTAGATCACGATAGCGTTGAGACGCTATAAGTGAGTGTCGAGATGCTATCACCATAGGTCTTTGTACCTGCAAGAGCATTTAGACACTCTGCTCTGAATTGATGCTTTGTCGCATGTAGTTTTTTTTCTCTATTTTTTTTCCTTTTTTTGTTTTTTGTTTTTTAAAACTGAAATTGAACAATACAAAATAAAATAAAGAATAATTAGAACAAAAAAAATAATAAATGAAAGTACAATAGAAGAAAAATAAAATAAAAATTATAAAATAACAAAATGAAAAATTGGGTGGCCTCCCAGAAGCACTTTATTTAATGTCTATAGCTAGACAAAGCTGATGTCAATTAGGTTCCCCCAGATGAACGGTGTCGATGCTTCGTGGTTCAGCACAAAAATAATGCCTATGCATTACCCCTTAACTTTGAAAGAACACTCATCATCCGCTTGTAGTTCAATAGCCCCATGTGGAAAGATTGTTTTAATTGTGAATGGACCGGACCATAATTTTAGTTTACTTGGAAACAAATGCAAACGTGAGTTAAATAAAAGAACTTGTCGCCCAGACTTAAAGGAACGGTTTTAGATTTGCTTGTCCATCTCATGGTTCGTTCCATATATAACTTGGCATTTTCATATGCCAGGCCATGATATAACTCTCCAAAGAGGGTTATTATGCCTACAAAATTAGATTTTGATTGTCGGTTATAGTATGATAGCATAAGGAAAACATGAAAAAAGGGTTGAAATTATCATACTTTTGTGGTTTGTCTTCTTGCATTGGTTAATAGTTGATAGATAAAAATTATTGCTAAATTATGAATTATATTGATGAAAAATTGTAGGAACTGACAATAGTCCATGAAGCGACATGACTTGGTAGTATTTTTCCTGATAGAATGCTGCACCATTTCAGCAACCAGAATATTCCCCAGAGTGTACCAGTGTACGGGCTCTACTTTGATGGGACGCGTGTGACGTTCCAAAAAGGTGCTAATTTCATCATTCCTATACAAAGGACTCCTAGAGGGTACTGTGGGTCATTTCACTACACTATTTAAGGCAAAGAAGCATATAAATTTACGACAAGCCGCCGAAAAAGGAGGAATCAAACCAAGAAAGGAAGGATTTTCTCGAAAGAAGAATCTGAACCTCTCGCGAAGAACCCAACTGCCGTTGTCTTCTACGCATTGACACCTTTGAATCTAGTGCTTCTCTTTGTTTTTATTTCGTTCATGTTATTTTATTTTAGCCTTATTTTTTAGACTTTCATTTATTTCACATTTATTGAAGTATTTATTCTAGCTTATTTAGTTTAGATTTTCATCAAGAGTTGTAACTAAAACCCATTTGGGTAGTTGATGATAGTCATGCACTATACTTTGCTATAGGTCATTTCTGGTGAATGAAATAGACTCTTCTATCCTTTTTACTCTGCTTTAATGTATGTCGTGAACTTTCCAGTTGGCCGTCGGTAGTTTATGTTAGCTAGTCTTGTTGTTGATAGGTGAAAAGCCAGTTGAAACTGAGTGAAAGGATATAGCAGAGGTAGAACATTCCATCCTCATAGAGACACTAGACATAGTGAGAAAGCAGTAAAACACAAGTGGATTTGATTTTAAAGAGATATCGAGTTGTTTAGACAAAAATAGGACTTGTTTCATAGTATATGGTGCTCAACAGAGTGGGTATACAAATAATTCCTGTTTATAGAAACATCCATCCTATTTCCAAGAAAGGCTGCAACATAGTACGACCTTGCATGAAAAAATGTCATTAGCTACTCTAATGTATTTATTATTTGTTTAACGTTCATTTACTATATTTATGTTGCCTAAAAACCTGAACCCATTGAATTATCTCCTCTTCCCGTTTTTCTGGAGTCAACAATATATTAGTTGTTAATCTCTTGTCTGTTTGAGTTGTATTAAGTGCGAAAGTTGAGTTTAGATTAGCTAAGTCCATGTGGATCAATATCCTGGAATACTCCAGTATTATTTGTGACTGCTTATATATGAGCATGATTTGTCTTCATTTTAAAGCATCATTTTGTATATCTATATATAATTACATTTCTATAAAGAAGACAAACCCACGAAATTCTTCCATCTCATTCAGCTGCAAAAGGCGTCGTTCCCTAGCCTTTGGAAGATCAAAATTAAGTTTCTTGATTTCCCAATACACTCGATGCTCTAATTCCACTGGCAAGTGACAACCTTTCCCAAACACCAATCAATATGGATACATACTAATTGGAGTTTTGAAAACTATCTTGTAGGCCCACAATGCATCATTTAATTTTAGGGTTCAATCCTTTTTATTAGTACTGACTGTTTTCTTCAAGATTTGCTTAATTCCCTGTTAGAAGCCTCAATCTGACAATTTGTGGATGATAAGATACAGAAATTTTATGTTTGACTCCATACCTAGCAAGCATATAATTAAACAATTTATTAAAAAAAATGTGAGCCTTCATCACTGATGATAACATGTGGAGTACCAAATCGAGTTAAAATATTTTTATGAAGAAAATGTAGTACTATCTGTGCATCATTCTTCTTAGTGGCTATAACTTCAACCTATTTACAGACATAATCAACAACCATTAGAATATATAAATAACTGTGAGGCGAGGGAAAGGACCCCATAAAGTCAATACCCTAAACAACAAATAACTCTACCTCAAAAATAGCAGTTAGGGTCAATTTTTGACGTCTCAAGATGTTTCCTATCCTTTAGCATTTGTCACACACCTTAACAAATGCATAACAATCACGAAAAATAGTAGGCCAATGAAAACTAGATTCTAATACCTTTGCTGCAATCCGTATGGGTCCAAAATGACCACCATAAGAGAAGGAGTGATAGTCCTGCAAGATATTAGTGATCTCCTCGAATGGAACACACCTACATATTATTTGGTCATAGCATATTTTGAAAACTAGAGGCTCGTCCCATAGGTAAGAGCGCACATCATGTAGGAATTTCTTCTTTTGGTGGGAGGTCAAGTCTTGTGACAATACTCCTCCTGCAAGAAAATTAACAATGTTAGCAAAACCAGGAATATGAGACTCAACTTGATATAGTTTGCATCAGGAAAGTCTTCTGCAACGGTAAATGTTTTTTATTTGTTTTCTTGGTCAATTCGTGATAGGTGATCAGCCACCACGTTCTCACACCCCTTCCTATTTTTTATCTCAAGATCAAAGTCCTGCAATAAAAGAATCCTTCGAATTAAGCGGGGTTTAGCATCTTTCTTATCAAATAAATAACGAAGGGCTACATGGTCAATAATAGTCCCTAACAAATAAGGTCTAAATTTATCGCAAGGAAAAACTACAACAAGCATTTCTTTCTCAGTAGTGGTATAATTTTGCTGTGAATTATCAAGAGTCCTGCTTGCATAGTAAATTGCTTTGAACAATTTATCCCATCTCTAGTCCAACACTGCTCAAACTACAAAGTCAATAGCATCACACATTATTTTCAAAGCTTGACTCCAATCAAGAACTACAATGATAGGTACAGAAGTCAATTTTTCCTTTAAAAGATTAAATGCTAGTAAACAATCATTAGGAAAAAAAAAAGATAAAGAGCATCTTTCAAGCAGATTGCACAAGGGCTTTATTATTTTTTAGAAATCTTTAATCAATTGCTTGTAGAAACCTGCATGTCCAAGAAAACTTCGAACTCTTTTGACATTAGAAGGGGGAAGGAGTTGCTCAATTGCTGAGATATTTGCTCTGTCAACTTCAAGGCCCTTCTCAGATACCAATAGCCTAAAACTATACCTTCTATTGTAGGGATGAACAATTCATCATGCAGCGGAATTTTAATTCTAAACAATTTAGAATATAGGATCGACATTGAAAATAATTTAGGATTATAAAATAAAGAGAAAAAAGACCTTTCAAGAAACACTTCCCCTCAGTTCCTCCAAGACGTTCTCCTCAAATTACAGCAACTTCTCCCGAGATCTTTTGACAACTTCTCTAGATAGTCTTCCTGGCTATGACTCAAAGGATTAAGGTTGGTGGGAACCTTCTTGAAAGATGAAGAAATTTTTTTTTAGAGAAAATTATTATATTTCTCAAGGCTTGAATGATTTAGGCTTACCCACGAGTTCTATTTATAGGAACTTGGAATAGAATCTAAGCATAACAAAATTTTATATTTAAATTATTTGAATCTCATTCAAAAAGTTATTTGATGTATTCAATAAATTAAATCTCATATTTTAATATCTTATATATTAAAATTTATTTAAATTATCTGAAACTCATTTAAATAATTATTTATTAAATTTAATCATATATTTTAATATCTTATATATTAAAATATATTTAATTATCCGAATCTCATTTAAATAATTATTTAAATATATACTTTATATATTAAAATTACATATATAAACTTTTAAATATGTATCAAATACATTCATTTTTCCCTTTTTAATTTAATGTATTTAATACATTAAAATAATTTTAATATATACTTTATATTCTAAAATTGCATAGATAAAATTTTGTTTAAAACAATGTATCAAATACATTTATTTCCCCCTTTTTAATTTAATGTATCTAATACATTGAATTTAAATTTGAACAACTTCAAATTTAATTTTTCTTTCAACGTAATCCACCAGTGAGCTAGTTAGGGGGCTTTATGGAACTACAAATTATAAGCTCCAATGATACAAAACTAATTAATTAATTAATTTTCATTCAATAACTCAAGGTCACTCCACTAAAAACCCAGAGTTTCATGCTTATGCACTGTAGGACAGGTGATGTCAATGGATATATAATTACTACATGCAAGTCGTTCCTTCACTAGTACTTCATAATTACAACTGGGTTAAAATGTTCGTTTTACCCATGTAATTATATCTAAGACCTTAAGTACCACTGATCCTCTAATGAACAATATGTTTATGTTTCAACCATAAACTAAGTTCCTCTCGGTCCAATGAGAGGGTGGGGCCCCATTGTTCAAGTCCCAAAAATCAGCACTTGGGAATTACTCATCTACTTACCCTATAAAGGAAGGAGTGAATTCAATCTAGTGAGATAATGGTCCCAGGTCCCCGTTTGGTCATCTCCCCAATATAGTATGCTTATTGAATCAGTGTCAAAAGCCATTCTCACCCATGTAAATCAAAGGACGTGCCTTTACAGGCAGAAGTTTATAATTCACTCAGGATTGAGATGGAGTCACATATGATCATCTTGTGAAATATCAATCGTCTCTTTCATTGGATTTACGAAGAGTGATAAAATATTTTGCAGTCTAGTGTTATACAAACTTATTGTATATGATACCCCAACTCGCATGTCTCCACATGAACGATTTGGATAAAATCATTTGTGACCATTACAAAGTGGGTCACAGCAATAGTGTCACTAAGATAAGGCATCCAACCTTATCAATATACTATAGACTCTTTAGGTTACTTCTTGAACATGATTCTCTTATATGTCAACTACATACTGTTCAAGATTACATTAGTAACCTAGGATTTTCATAAAATGGATAATAAATATTGCATATAAAAATGATATTACACAAGTTGTGAGGCTTTAGGACATAAATCCCAACAATCTTCCACTGCACTAAAGTTGATGAGACATATAACCTCGAGCATAGTCTATACAAAATATTTTCTCTCACTTGTCCTAGAGAAGACGTCTCATCATCCTAGACTTTCTAGGTAATCCTCAAACACTTTAGCCTGGAGAATCTTAGTAAATAAATCAACACAACCGTCCTTGAAGGATCATCTAAGTCCTCACCATGATGCTTTCTTTTAACATGTTTCCCCATATATTGATGATATCTAAGTCCCTTAAAGCTCATTAAATCTCTATCATAATATACTAGTGTCATAAGCCTTATTTGGAACACATTCCATATCAATAGGAACTATTTAAGCCATACAAGTTCTTTCGTTACTTCGCAAGTAAGGATATTAAACATGTTCAATGACTCCATCACCTAGGGAGAAAATAATCTTGACATAGATTTCAATAAATCTTTATCATGATTAGTGTATCTTGTAAGAATCAAATCCTTAGCAACATACACAAACATACAATTTCTCGTTTATGCATAGATATTTGAGAAAATTATAGATTTGCTACTCAGTGATTATACCATTTCTTGACTGATATATATTAACCAACTTAATTTCATGTTATGTCTCATGTATACATTTCACTATTTTCTACTCAACCGTAGATAATCAATCTTATGTCTTCAACATTTGAGGTATCTTAGGATCCTATTCCTTGGACAAAGTAACTTCATTTTTAAGGGTAGCCTAATTCTTTGAAGTTCTTCATCAACTACTTGACAACAATCTTGTCAATGTAAGATGTTTGAGACAAAGTTAACATTTTGTTATTGCAATCCCTATTTGGATCTTTATGACAAATGGAATTATTCATTT
>JAOANK020217399.1:0-16125 GCA_026257165.2 Telfairia occidentalis
TACTCATGAAAAACATATTACAAAAACATCTTAACTACAGGGAATGAACCTTGAACGCTTTTATACAGATTATAAGGGAGTTCATAATTGTAAATAGTCACTCCAGAGTTGTTCCAGTTAGGACGGTTCCTTTTTCCATAGGTTAGGAAAGCATGGCTTTTTGAAGCTCGTGACATGAGCTCATGGACAAAAGCCCGTGTCACAAGCTCATAAATATTCTTTATGGTGGGTTTGCTCAAGATATGATATAAAAGGTTCTTAAGACTTTCATTTCGTAAAAGGGTTCTTAGGGCATTCAGTCTTTGATCATCTTTCAGAAATCCTCCTTCTCAGATAATATTTTGGAATTGACTATTTAGTAAAATGATAAACTTGATTATATGTATCAAATTCAATTCATGACCCGATTAGATTATAATATCATACAAAACTTCTATGAGCTTTCTATTTTATTTCTTTGAACCTTTGTCGTAATTATTTTTGGTGTCATTATCAATGTTGACATTTTATCTATAATAAATAGAGAAAAAAATAAAAAACAAACGATTATGACACAAAAAATAAAGACAAATTTAACAAAGAAATATAGTAAAAATAATAATTTAAAAATATAACATAAATAACTTACAACTTTTGTTTGAAAGAGTGGTTTTTGGAACAGAGTATACTTGACAATTTGCTAACGTAGGCAGCTAGGGTTCAATCCCTTTAGAATGTAGTTTTTCCATTTTTTAAAATGTTAAAAACAACGCCTTGATGCCGCTTACAACGTCGCGACGCTACAGCAGACAACAACGTTTTCTAGAATTGTTCCAAGAATTCAAAAAGTCATAACTTCTTTGATACATAACCAAATTAATCATATAATATACCCATAGAAAGCTCTTTAAACGTGCTATATAGCCATGTCATGCGGAACCAAGTGCCCAAGACTACGGCATACAACAACGTTTTCTAGAATTGTTCCAAGAATTGAAAAAAGTCATAACTTCTTCGATACATAACCAAATTAAGAATATAATATACCAATAGAAAGCTCTTTAAACGTGCTATATAACCATGTAAATTTCATTTGCAAAAGGTTAGTACAAAGAGAGTAATTTGAAGGCGAAGAAAGTCGGTGCGCCATACTTTAGAAAAATAATAGCTCATCAATTACTCAACCAAAACATATGAAATTTTGTATAGATTACCACAATGCTATTCTTAACATACATGCAAAATCACAATATCTGAACAGGTGGATAAAAAGATGCCATTAAAGGGTTCTAAGCATTTAAACTTCAATTTTAACGAATCAGTCAAGAAATATGTTGATACCAATGTTTGGATTTCGAGTAAAAATACTTACCTCTTGTAGTGCAGCTGAGTCTACGAAAATCCAAAAAACAAACCGTTGGAGAAAAATCACAAATAGATAATTCCTATAGTTCACAACATAAATTCTCACATATGCATAAACAAATAGAGAGAATTTTTTAGAAAGTTTTTTTTTCCTGTCGAGAGAGCTTTTACTGATGAATCTCGTTTCTCCCTCTCTCGATTAAAAAATAAAAATAAAAGGTAATGTAGGACAATATTACTAAAATATTTGAAGAGACAGTCATAAAACTGCTTCCTCGATTTAATACTGAAAAATTAATATTAACTTAATTAAATAACATATATTTAATTAATGGTAACTTTCAAGGCCCGACACTATATCAATTGCACTTAAGGTGTTAATATATATGCACCCAAAACTTCATCAACATGGACCATAATACCTAGTTCATCGTACATGCTTCCTAATGCATGCCGTCTCAGTACATGTATCGAGCACAACTTAGGAAATAAGCAGCCAACACACAACTTGCATGTCTTTGAACACAATAATATAATCAACCACCAACACATCTAAAATTCCATATATACTAATAAACTATACAAAGTACAAAATTTTTAGTTTCGATTAATGCCACAACATTTATAAAAATTTAACAAAAAATAAACCATGAAAAATCATATTTGAGGGACGCTATATTAAGCTTAGACTTTAGTATTCAAGAAGTCATCTAGAAGACGAAATAACAAACTAAAACTCATTTAACTACATTTCTAGATGTTTGTGATACTGTTAAATTAACAGAGTATATGAGGAGGCAATTCACTTACGTCTTTTTCTTTTTTCTTTGCAAGATAAAGTTGGAGAATGACTAAGTTCTTTGCTGCCAGGTAACATTACTTCATGGCAAGAGATGGTGCAAGTCTTTCTAATAAAATTCTTCCCACATACTAATATAATCAAACTCAAGACTGAAATTGGTTCATTTAGGCAACATGACTTTAATGTAGGAAATTTACGCAGACACGATCTGTAACTCGACGCAGTAGAAGTAAACGCATTGATAGAATTATGTGAATCTGATGGTGTACTTTTGATTAAAAGAATTTTTATATCAAATAATTCTGAAAATATACTTTGCGATGTCACAAAAGTGTAGAGAAGATGTTGTTGGGACTCCAATCTTCCGAGCTATCCTTAATCTGCTATGAATCAGTGTGTAGGTAACTTTTGGAGAACTCAGAAGAAAACTATTTTTCCTCGTTAGTTGTTACATGGAGGAGAAGGAGCCAGAGAATACTTATGACTTGCTTATTAAGGGTTTGACCATACGTTTCCTTATATGGAGCGAAAATCCTAATAACATTTGAATTCTCTAGTTTAATTATGAAAATTAAAATTCATTTTAATTTTCATAATTAATTGTTCAGCACACAGCTGATAAGTTTGGGTACATGCACTCCTCTATGGAACCCAATACTTAGGCATAGGCTTCCAAAACTCAATAAGTTCCTTTTCTATGTAATTGGACCTAAATTTGGTCCAATTATCTAATTGTTCTTACAAAGTCCAATTGGCCCAGTTTGTAATTAATTAATAATAAATATAATTTATTATTAATAGCCCAATTAAATAATTTAATTTAAAATTAAATAATCTCTATAATTCAATTTTCTCACAACAAAGTGTCTATTGCAAATGTAACGAGCTAGCAAGGGGACCTTATGGTCTGATAGGTTTGAGCTTCAATGCTCAAGATTAGTTAGTCAAACTCTTCAACTAACGGACCTCACCATTAACCCCAAGGTGAGTCTACTATAAACTAGGGGTTGCACTCTCGTAATGTACATGTGTTATGTCAAGGAATATAGCCATAACAACTAATATGATCCTTCAGAAAGTGAATGATGTTTCCAGTTGGTAAAATTACCTTTTTCTCTTGGTCTCCTTAATTCTTACTAGTCCTCTAATGGATAGCTTTCCATGATCTCATCATGAGAAAATCCTTCTTTGGGTATAGAAAAGGCGAATACCCTATTATCAAATCTTTGAACCACTACATTAAAGGAATCACTTATATACACACTTAATATGTAGAAATGCACACTTTGCACTTTGCACTTTCCACTATTGAGTGGCTGTGAATTCCATCTCGTGTAAGAATGTTCCCAGCACCCAAATTGAATGTGTTTTAAAGACATTAGGTTTATTGTGCAAACAAATAAGTTACTCTCACCACAATGCTCAAAGTACACAATGCTCAAAGTACACACTTGCATATGCAGGAGTTCATAACACACTGAAGATTCAGATCAAATGATCTATGATCATCTTAGTGATGTGTTTGCATTTTCTTTAACGATCTTACAAGAAAGGTGCATAACACATCGCGGTCTAGTCTCATGCAATCTCATTGCATGCGATACCTCAATTCATATGTCACCACATGAATGATTTGAGTAAGACAAATTGTAACACTTATGAAGTGGACTATATTGACAGTGTACTAGAATAAAGTACTCAACCCTATTCATGTACTGTAGACTATTTAAGCCACTACTCTTAAACCTCGATCCTCTCGTATGTCTGATACATACCAAGTTTACGAACTCATTCGGGGGCTAGGGAGCAATTAAACATTGAATGTCCCTAAATATAATAAGATGCACAAATAATATTTAAGTCTATCTTCTTTATATCATTATAGTTTGCACGACGTCACTAGCTTAGTGCATAAATCCCAACATTTGAGTAGCTATTCGAAGTTTGAGATCGTTACAAGGAACTCTAAAGAAAATGCTCACATCATGGGTATCAAGATTGACTTTATATTCAGATTTTTATAATAGGTTGAATGGAGAATCATACTCAATGCTATAGGTGGAGGCTATTAAACAAGACAACACAGTGGCAAAATTGACACAGACTTGCAGCACACCACACAAAACCATACAACAGACATACCAAAGACTAACAACCATCAGCAGCAGCAAGCAGCCCAAAATAAAGCAAAACAAGCCGTCAAAATGCAACACAAAAACTGCATCAGAAAATCCGGCATTGACTTGCTGAAAATCAACAAGAAATTCGCTTTAGATCAGGGAATTTGAAGGAACCATCACGAACAATTTAAGGGAATAAAATCTTCCCTTACTCAAAAAATTCTCTTTGATTTAGCCTCCAAAATCAAGACTCCATCCCAATAGAAATCTCTCCAAAATATGGACAGTAGCTATTAGTCTTAACTGCTCCAAACTTATTTCCTTTTGTACTCATTAGCCGTTAGGATTATTTTCCTGTATATGCTCTTTCTGTTGCCTTTTAAATATTGAAGTTATAAAAGTTGTTTAGACATTGAGAAAAATAAAAAGATCAGAATCATACCTACTGATTTGCTCAAATTCATTATGTATCAGAGCTTGCAATTACTGAAGAGAACGTGGTGGTTCTCAACTCCCATCCAATGGCAAAAATAGAATCAAAACTCTCCATTCAAACCTTTCACTAATGCTCTAACTTGATATCTATCAAGTGTAGCACTCTCCATTAAATTTATCCAGAACCTAGGACTTGAAAAACATTTTCCTGGAAATAGCAATTTAGAGGCAGAAGTAAAGGATGAAACTAACAACTCTATCCCAAATCTAACATAAAACACATTGTGTAGTAATGATAGACTACAAACCTTTTGGCTTCAAGGAAAAATTAGTGAAAATGTACTAGGAATGTTGGAAGACACAAAATCAACTTACCAAGTATGGAGATCTCTAGAAGAATTACTCCTTACCATGGCCAAAAAGAATGAAATTCATCCCAATGAAGCAGTTGTGAATCTAAAGAAAGGTAATCTATATCTAGAAGAATACATGAAAAAATTTAAAGGTTTTTTTGATAAACTTGCAGCCATGAAGAAACCATTGGATGATGTGGCAAAGATGTTCCATTCGGCTCAAGGACTTGGGAGCAAATATATGGAATTTAGGACTGTAATTCTGCTCAAACCTCCTTATCCCACCTATGACCAATTTGTCCTTGCATGAAGAACTTATGATCAACAATTATCGATGGAAGACGAAGAGGAAGAGACAACTCAAATCAATTACAATCAGGCTTACTTTGCAAATCGAGGAAGATATAGAGGCCGGGGACAAAATTTCAATTCAAGAGGGAGAGGATTTCATCCAAGTAGCTCACCATCTTCGGCTAATGTGAAGAAAACTCCCAACCCAACTGCTCTAGGAAACAACAGTGCAAATGACAAATTAGCACATGGCACAAGCTTTAAAGTACGCTGCCAAATCTGTGGGAAATTGAACCATTATATTTCGCTCTTAAATGTTGGAACCACTTTGACCATGCATTCCAACCTGAGGAAATTCCCAGAGCTCTGGTTAAACATCAATGATGATAGTGATCCTACATTCTATGCTAATTTGGGAGCTTCATCTCATATAGTGAACAATCCTGGTGAAGTCTATTCCTTTAAACACTACAAAGGTAGAGAGAAACTTTATATAGGAAATGGAGAAAGTTTCGAAATATCTTACATAGTTCATCTTCTTTAGATACTAAAATTCGACAAATTCATCTTAATAATGTACTTGTTGTTCTTGAAATAAAGAAAAATTTGTTGTCTATAAGCCAACTAACTCATGAAAATGGATGCTCTATTGTTTTTTTGTGTTGATAAGTTTGCTATAAAGAATCCATAGGGGCAAAACAATGATTGAAGGATATGAGAAAGAAGGACTTTATGCACTAAAGGACTTAAAATTCACTCCCCAAGCTTTTACCACTCTCACTAGTTCTAATAAAGCTACTTACTCCATTTGGCATAAATGCATCGGCCATTTGAATGACAACATTAAAATTACTATGTGATAGTCATTGCATTGATGTCTCAACTTAGTCAGTGTTGTAAACTTTCATTTCCTTTGAATGATAGATTGAGTCTTCATCCTCTTGATAAAATTCATTGTGACATTTGGGGACCTACACCTATATCATCTTGCGAAAATTTCAAGTACTATGTGAGTTTCATAGATGACCATTCCAGGTTCAATTGGCTATACCCTTTAAGAAACAAATATGATTTCTACTTATGCTTTCTAAAATTTCAAATTTTAGTTGAAACCATGTGTGAGAGAAGAATCAAAATGCTCCAAAGTGATGAAGGTGGTAAGTTTATTTCTAATGCTTTAAGACTACATCTAGAATAACACGACACTCACCATCAACTATCTTGCCCTCACATACCTCAACAAAATGGAGTTGTAGAGCGGAAACATAGACACATACTTGAGACCGACCTTACCCTCCTCTTTCAATCCAAAATGCCTCTTAAATAATAGGTAGATTCTAACATGTCTTTCTTATCAACCCCATGCCCTCCAAACCTATAAACATGGCCAAGCCTTTCTTTAAACTCTACAAACATGAACGTAGCTATAAACATATTCGCATCTTTAGTTGTCATTGTTTTCTTTATCTTCGAAGTGATAATAGAGATAAGTTTGCCAAACATACTTATCCATGTGTTTTTATTAGTTATAACATTCATCATAAGAGATTTAGGTTTCTTGATCCTACAAATCAAAGGATATACATCTCTCGACATGTTGTGTTTGATGAGACATTATTTCCTTTTGATAAATAAGTATCTACTGACAAAAATCAGTCTCCTAGTACTCTTGCAATCACAAATTTTGCAGAATTTGACAGCCCTATGTTGAGTGTGAAGCCAAAATTAAGCTCCTTGGTGAACAAGCTTCTTATTGAGCAAGGTCCTTGGAGAGTAAGGTCCTTGGCAAGAAAGCTCCTTGGTGAGAAAGCTCATTGCTCCTTGGTGAGCAAGTTGTATTCCTATATAAAGAGGGTCTTGTGAATTTCTTAGGCAATGAAAATTGTGATTCTTTTTCCTTTGAGAGAAAAAGTGAGAGCAATTCTATTCCATGAGAAGGATTTGTGAGACATTTTTCCTAGAGAGAAAAGTGTGAGAATTCCTCTTTGAGCAGTGTAAACTCTTGTAATTCTCCCTGATAATTTTAGTGGAACCTGCATTGGTAGCAGAGAACTGAACGTAACCAAATATTGGGGTGAACCAGTATAAATTTGGTGTCGTTCTCTTCCCTTTCTTTACTTGACTGATTATTATTCTTGCTTAGGTAATTAGGTTAGTCTATCTATTTATCTGAGGAACTTGTTTCAATTAGTTATTGATTTCGCATAATTGAAACTTGAATCGATTTGGGCATTGGGGATTAGATATATATATTGATTGCAATTGTATTTGGGTTATTATATATATCTAGAATATTCATTTTTCCATCTTAACAAGTGGTAGCAGAGTTCATTTGGTTGAAGAACAATGTCCGGAGGAGACGAAAAGCTTGTTACCTTTAATGGTTCGAATTTTGGTTCTTGGAAGTTGCAGGTATTCGATTATTTGCATTCCAAAGAATTGGACTTACCTTTTGATGGGAAGCTAGACGATATGGGAGAGTTAGAATGGAGGAAGTTGGACAAGAAAGTGTTGGAGACCGTTCGTTTGACTCTGACCAAGAATGTGCAGAGCAGTATAGCGAAGGAAACCACCACTGCAAGCTGATGACTGCTTTGTCCAACATGTACGAAAGGCCCTCGGTAAATAATAGAGTGTATCTTGCAACTACGTTTTTCAATTTGAAAATGACTGAAGGATCATCTGTTGGTGCACACATAAATGAGTTTGATTTGTTAATTAACAAATTAGCTGTTGTAGATTTAGAATTCAAGGATGAATTGAATGCTATACCTTTGTTTAGATCTTTGCCTAATAGCTGGGAGACCATGGAAACTGCAATTTTAAATTCATGTGAAAATGAGAAATTTTTGTTCTGTCAAGTCAGAGATGTGGCCCTACCAGAAGAGATTCACAGGAAGAACTCAAACTTTGCTTCTACTTCTAGTTCAACATTGAATGTGGATAGAGGAAGGAGTAATAATAGAAGTCAAGGGAATTGGGGAATGTCAAAGAGCAATAGAAGTAAGTCCAGAAACAACAGATTTGAGTGTTGGAACTGTGGCAAGACTGGACACCTGAAAAAGAACTACAAGGCCCCAAAGAGAACTGAGGGGAATGAAGGCAGTGCAAACGTTGTGGCTAACGAGTTACATGGTGCTCTGGTTCTCGCAGTTGAAAGTGCCCACGACACATGGGTAATAGATTCAGTTGCGTCTTTCCATACTATAGGGCAACGAGATATTCTGATAAATTATGTTGCATGAAATCATGAAAAGGTATATCTAGCTGATGGAGAACCCTTAAACATCATTGGAATCGGTGATGTGAACTTAAAGATGGCGAATGGTTTAGTCTAGAAAATTCGTAAGGTACGACACATCCAAAATATGATGAAGAATTTAATTTCTGTGGGGTAGTTAGATAATGAAGAATGCGAGGTATCCTTCGGACAAGAAAACTGGAAGGTCACTAAAGGTGTCATGGTAGTTGCTAAAGGAAGCAAATCGGGGACTTGGTATTCAACAACAATGATACCGATATGGTAGCTGTTGTCAATCATTCGAGTAAGACAGAACTATATCATAACAGACTGGGACACATGAGTGAGAAAGGTATGACAGTTCTTCACTCAACAGGGAAGTTGTAGGGGCTTAAGGCAATTGAACACAAGTTATGTGAAGGGTGTGTCTTTGGAAAGTAGAAGAAGGTCAGCTTTGTCAAGATAGGAAAATCTTCGAAGCCTACTAAATTGGAGCTGGTTCACACTGATGTTTGGAGACCATTTGAAGTATCTTTTCTTGGAGGTTCTAGATACTATGTGACTTTCATAGACTACTCAAGCAGGAAGGTATGGACCTATTTTCTCAAACATAAGTCTGATGTATTTTCTATCTTCAAAATTTGGAAGGTTATAGTTGAAAATGAGACAGGTCTAAAAATCAAGTGCTTGAGGTCAGATAATGGTGGCGAGTACATTGATGGAGAATTCAAGAAGTATTGTGCAGATAATGGAATTGTGATAGTAAAGACGATACCAGGGACACCACAACAGAATGGTGTGACTGAAAGAATGAACAGGACGCTGAATGAGCGTGCCGGAGCATGAGATTACATGCAGGATTGCCCAAGATGTTCTGGGCTGAGGCAATCAACACGGCAACCTATCTGATGAATAGGAGTCTGACCAAATCACTAGACTTCAAATTGCCTGAAGAAGTCTGGAGCGGTAAACAAGTGAACGTTTCGCATCTAAAAGTTTTTGGCTGTGTGTCCTATATTCACATTGATGTTGCAGAAAGGAGTAAGCTAGAAGCCAAATCCAAGAAGTGTTATTTCATTGGATATGGCGGAGCTGAGATGGGCTACAGGTTTTGGATGACCAAAACAAGAAGATAGTCAGAAGCAAACGCGATCTTTAATGAGGAGGCTCTATACAAGGATAGTATAAGTGTTGAACCCAAAAAGTCTAAGTTAGATGCAGGAGAAGAAGCGAATACTCGGACCGTTTGTCCTCTCAAGGTTGAGAACGAAATAGCAAGGGTTGAAGATAAAACTATAAATACTTTTATCAAAACAGTACCAGAATCTGAGGAACCAATTGTGGAAACTGATGACTCAGCTGTAGAACCTGATGAAGTTCAGAGGACACCTCTTACAGCAGTTCGAAGGTCTAACAAAACTATCAGACCACCATAGAGGTATTCTCCTACCTTAAATTACATTTTACTGACTAATAGAGGTGAACCTGAGTGCTATGAAGAGGCAGTTCATATGAAAAACTCTGTTGAGTAGGAGTTGGCCATGGAGGATGAAACAGATTCTCTGATGACGAATTAGACATGGCAACTGGCTGAGTTACCAAGAGGCAAGGAGGCTTTGCACAACATATGGGTTTACAAAATCAAGTTGAAATCAGATGGTAGCAAAAGGTACAAAGCAAGGCTAGTAGTCAAAGGCTTCCAACAGAAGGAATGTATTGACTTCAATGAGATATTTTCTCCTGTAGTTAAACTAACCACAATTAGAGTTGTATTATCAATATTAGTATAAGAAGATTTTTTCCTGGAACAAATGGATGTGAAGACTGCATTCTTTCATTGTGATCTGGAGGAAGAGATATATATGATGCAGCCACAGGGATTTGTGGTACAAGGATAGGAGATAATGGTTTGCAAACTTCAAAAAAGTCTGTATGGTCTCAAACAGGCACCAAGACAATGGTATAAGAAGTTTGATAGCTTCATATGCAACAATGGATTTCAGAGATGTCAGGCAGATCATTGTTGCTACATAAGATCTCAAGGTAACTCATATATAATTTTACTACTATATGTTGATGACATGTTGATAGCAGGGGCAAGCAAACCAGAAATTCTAAAGATAAAGGCTGAACTATCTGAAGAATTTGACATGAAGGATTTAGGAGCTGCCAAACCAATCCTAGGAATGAGGAACGAGAGGAAAGACAGTATAATTACACTGTCGCAGGAAGATTATGTGAAAAAAGTTTTAAATAGATTTCACATGGAGAACGCAAAACCTGTGAGTACTCCTTTAGCTTTTCATTTTAAATTATCTAAAGAGCACTCACCCATAAATGAGCAAGAGAGAGACAATAAGGCCAAGGTGCCATATGCTTCAGCAGTTGGTAGATTAATATACGTTATGGTTTGTACAAGATCAGACATCGCCCATGCAGTGGGAGTTGTGAACAGGTACATGAGTAATCCAGGAAAACAACATTGGGAGGCTTTGAAATGGATCTTCAGATACCTGAGGGGGACTTCTAACTATGCACTACAATTTAAGAAGTCGGATTTCAAACTACAAGGATATGTGGATTCAAATATGGCCGGTGACACCGATGATAGAAAAAGTACCACTGGACATGTTTTTACACTGGGAAATGCTACAATTAGTTGGGTTTCCAGACTGCAGAAGATCGTTGCTCGCTCTACTACAAAAGCTGAGTATGTTGCAGTAACTGAGGCAAGTAAGGAGATAATATGGCTTCAGTTCTGCTTAGAAGAACTTGGCTTTAAATGGGGAAAATGGACTTTGCATTGCGACAGTCAAAGTGTTATTCATTTAGCAAAGAATCCTATGTTTCACTCGAGAATGAAACACATACAGGTGAGATACCACTTCATTCGACCAGTTTTGGAAGACGGGGTGCTGGTACTTGAAAAGATTCCAAGAAGTCATAACCCAGCCAACATGTTTACCAAAGTTGTTCCTGTTGATAAATTGAAGTTGTGTGCAACTTCAATTGGACTTCTCCACAACTAGAAGAGGAGTTTCTACCATTTGCAAAGGGAGGCATGTCGCATTATTTTTTGTCTCCAAGTGGGAGATTGTTCAGATGTGGAGCCAAAATTAAGCTCCTTGGTGAACAAGCTCCTTATTGAGCAAGGTCCTTGGAGAGTAAGGTCCTTGGTGAGCAAGGTTTTGCTCTTTGGAGAGCAAGTTGTATTCCTATATAAAAAGGCTCTTGTGAGTTTTTTAGGCAATGAAATTTGTGAGTCTTTTTCTTTGACAGAAAAAGTGAGAGCAATCATATTCTATAAAAAGGATTCGTGAGACATTTTTCGTAGAGAGAAAAATGTGAGAAATCCTCTTTGAGCAGTGTAAACTCTTGTAATTCTCAGATAATTTTAGTAGAACCTACATCGGTAGCAGAGAACTGGACATAGCTCAACATTGGGGTGAACCAGTATAAATTTGATGTCGTTCTCTTCCCTCTCTTTACTTAACTGATTATTGTTATTGCTTAGGTAATTAGATTAGTTTATCTATTTATCTGAGCAACTTGTTTCAATTAGTTATTTATTCCTCATAATTGAAACTTGAATCGATTTGGGCATTGAAGATTAGATATATATATATATTGATCGCAATTGTATTTGGGTTATTATATATATTTGAAATATTCATTTTCCCACCTTAACCCCCTATGGATTAAAAAAAATCACACTCCCAAGCTCAAGATTTCAACCAAATATCTCAATAAAGTAGAGAGCCACGCGGTGACCCAAGTGCAGTAGGCTTCAATCAAATTAACTTCAAATCTGGTACACACCGTGAGGAAAGAGAGCAAGATGTTCAATGCAGACGACCATGCTGTGATCAGTTGTGAACCGCTCCACTAAATTCATGGCCTACGACCAACAAATACAACATAAAATTTTCATTTTCCCATTAACCTAATGTTCAAAAGGTATGTAATGATAACTATTCATCTCTAATGTTTTATGCCCCTTAAGCTAATATTCATGAACGTTAATAAACAATGTTCAAAGGGCATAATAAGAAACATAAATAATGGTAATTCCTTAAAGTTCAATAAGTTTCCTTAAACTTTAATAATTTTCCGAAATTTTAGTAATTTCCGTCAATTTCAATAAGTTCCCTAAATTTATATACTTCCCTTTATTTCAATATAATGTTCCCTAATTACCTTAATTTCCCTAAATTTAAATAAGGTCTCTACCTTTCCCTAATTTACCTTAATTGATGTACTTCCCCTACTTAATGAACATGCATTGATGAAAATAACCCAAATAATAGTTATTTAAAATAAATATCAAATTTCGGTAAATTTTATTAATTTCACTAAACTTTTCTAAATTTTATTGATTTTTCTAAATTTCAATAATTTTCCTAAATTTTATTACTTTCACTAAATTTCAATAAGTTCCCTAGATTTTATTAATGTCAACAAATTTCAATAAATTCTCTATTTTTTTTTTAATTTCACTAAATTTCAAGAAGCTCCCGAAATTTAAATACTCTACATAATTTCAGTTAACCTTATTAATTTCACTGAACATCCCTAAATTTGATTAATTTTACAAAATTTCAATAAGTTCTCTTAATTTTATTAATGTCACTAAATTTCAATAAGTATCCAAAATTTGTTTAATTTCACTAAATTTTAATAAGTTTGCGGAATTTAAATAGTCCACCTAATTTTAATAAAATACTCCACCTAATTTCAGTAAATTTTATTCATTCCACTAAACTTCAATAATTTTATTAATTTTCTTAAGTTTCAATAACTGCCCAAAATTTTATGAACTTCACTAAATTTAAATACTTAGCTTTCCCTTTTTTTTTTTAATAAATCGATACTCATTGAACATCGAAATGCTAATTTCAAAGCCAAATATGAAAATTTTCATGGTAAGAAATTTTTTATAATTTGTTTTATTAAAGTCTATTTATTTCCTTCTTATATTTCAAGTATACTATTCTTTATTTTACAATTTTTTAACTTTAAAAAAGCTCCTCTTCCACTGTTTTAAAATTTTTTTTTTATTCACTTCATTATTTGCTTGTCGCAATGGTTTTTTCAGAAAGATTTTGTTTTTTTTATTTCTTGAAAATACAAAATTTGATTAATTTGATTAAAAAAATATAATATGATTTATTCAAAATAAATTGAAAATTTTGAAGTATAGATCACTTTACAAAGTACCTTATTTCTATTTTTGGAAAATTTTCAAATTGATAAACTTTGTCTTTTAAAGCTAGTCATCTTTTTTTTTCTCCCGAATGCTGATTTTGTTTCATTTTAACTTTTCAAATTTCTATAACTAGTTAATATAACTCAATGTATGCAGGCAAGAAACATTGCTTGAAAACATGTGTAAGAAATTTATTCGTATAACAACACACATTTTTCGAATAAGCAAGAAGAAAACTCATCTAATATTTTACAATACAAAAAATAATATAACATACCACTCTCCAAAATAAAATACAATAAATGTAGGATCAAATATAACAAGGTCTAAGAACTTAAACGAATATGTATAGTACAAATGACATGACCTGCCCCAGATAACCCTTTTCAACTTAGGACGTGCCATATCAACAATGGATCATAAGTCAATCTTAGAGTCTTTTGTCAGCCTGTCATAAACTTGGCTAATATTCTAAAATTCAAATATATTTTCCTAAATATATAAGCATAAAGAAAATACATATATACATGAATTGATCGAAGTCATGGTTTATAATTTAAGAAAAAAAATCTTAAAAATTGTAGCATGGATCAAACAATGCTACCCATTTATCTTGAATCCATAATAATGAAACTGTAATACGTGCATAACAAAATATGATGCAATTTAAAAAAAAGGGTGGCACATGTCGGTCTTGACGGTCTCATTAGGATCTCAAGTGTTAGTTAGTAGAAAAATTTAAGAATAAAAAGTGAGCTAAATAGTCTGGTGAGTGGAAGGATTTATAAGAGAATAATTTGAGAAAATTCAATAAAAAAATAACCACTATATTGAAATCCGTAACACTTTGTCACTTCTAACAAATATTACATAAAAGAGAACTGGATATCTTATAAATAATAAATAAATAGCTTAAAATAGATATAAATCATGGAGTTAGGAAAAACTCATCACCAAATTTGTACCATGTACTGGTCATACTATACTTGGAAATTCTCAACATATATAGTAGAGTAACTCTTGGTCATACTATGAATCGAGTAATCATATACAAAGCAGAGCAAACATAATCATAAGCGTGTAGAGTAGCCCCAAAAGGCAAAACACCAAAATACACGGCTCAAACCCCATATGTGTGCTAAGGTGTGTCATATATATACTATGGAAACACATTCTCATAAGTGTAACGGAAAATCACTTTGGGTTCATAATTTAGTAGTTTCAAAACATTTGTAAATTAATCATTCAAACCACACTAAAACAATGAACATTCCCAAACCATGCTCTATAAATTCAGTAATATTAGTAATAATAGCATGCATAATTTTTGCTAGAAATCTTTCATAAATCTAGATGCTAAAATCAGAAACTAATTTAGTAAATTCAAATTTCCAAATTTCATATTTTCCTTGATAAACTGAATAAAACATTTAGCAAATAACCACTCACAAACTATCACTGTGAGAAATTTAGGTCGTAAGCCGTAACGATCTTCATTTGGCTTGAAATATTAATCCAATATCAATTTGGTAAATGCTTATTTCCAACATCAAATATACTTAAAGAAAATAAATTTCCACAAAAACTTACATTCACTCTCTTCATTTAATGTCATGTCCCAAAATTCCAAAATTTCTCCATTTATTTCTATATTTTCTTCTCTCTTTTATTCATGTGGCGCCGACAAGTCACTTACAACTTTTTCCATCTTTCTCTTCTTTGTTCTTATCTCCTCACGTGATATATAATTTCTCAAATAAACTTTTTTTCTTTTTTTCCTCCATTTTATTTCCTCATTTTCACTTTCTCTCTTCTCTCTCCATGCACCAACATCATCTTCTTCCTTCTTCTCTCCTTTCTTTCACAACCTCTTTGTAAAAAAATCTCAGCAATGTCTCCCTATTCTTTTTTTTTCATCATTTTATTTTTTTTTTCTTCCTTCTGGCACCTAGCACTAACACAATTTTCTTCTTTTCTTTTTTTGTATACATTTTCTAGCCCCATTCACCATTGAATTTCTTTCTCCTTTCTTTCGATCAACAACAAAATTCAAAGATTTAATATTGAGGCATATCTCTTTTCTTCTCCCCAAATCTGATTTGTTGGGATTTAAAGAAAAACCTACAAAGTTAACAAAATTTCTCTCTTTATGGTTTTCCTTATTTAAGTTAACAATACTTTACCAAAATCTCAATCTTTAATCCACAAGCTTCACGCAAACTTACCTAGCTTTAACTTGGTCTCTTTCTGTTGGGCAGTTGCAACCAAAGTCCCACATTGGCTAGACATGGGGAGGATCATGGGTATATAAGGGTGGAACAACATCTCCATTG
>JAOANK020217911.1:0-16103 GCA_026257165.2 Telfairia occidentalis
TCTTTTATGAAAAATAACTTAAAAATTTCATTCAACCAAAATCTTCTAAACTTACAAAGCCTTTGGTATTTTATAGAAGCCAAATGGAATTTCAAAATTCGGGAGCGAAAATCTATTCCTAATTTGCGTTGAAAATAAAAATTAAAAATAAAATAACATAAAATCCTATAGAATAATATCTCTTAACATTTTGGAATAATATTCTCCTGATTTCCTAACTTAGAAAAGCAATAATATTTCTCCCTAAAATACTTAAAACAAAATCGCAAAAACAAATAGGGAAAATAATTGTCTTTCTAACTTGAAAATAATATGGCTTTTTTAGTTTCAGAATAATATTCAAGCCAAATTATTTCCAAAATTACAAATGCATTTAAATAAGGAAAGACTTTCCATGTTTGTGTAGGTGCATGAGTGGCGGCAACAAGGGCAACAGGCACGTGCGTGCGAGAGGTTCTTGAGAGGTTCTCTAGCATGCAGATGGGCATTGGCATGGGGCGAAGAGACACTGCAGGCAGAAGCTGTTGAGGCTGGCTGCATGTGGGCATAGGGCGCTGCGAGGTTCTCCATGCAGTGTGCAAGCGTGCGGCAGGGATGCTGTGAGGTTCTCGTGAGTGCGACTACAGGCAGCTATGAGGTTATCATGGGCGTAGGCATAGGTGAAAAGCGTGGGTTGGCGATATGCGATGCTGGCTAGGTGCGTCGTTGCTTGCGTCCGTGATGCTGTGTGCTGCGAGCGTTGAGGCGCTGTCCTGGGTGCCTAGGCGCTGCTGGGAATTTTTCTTTGACAAAAATGCCTTTGAATTCCTCCTTCTTTAAGCTTTCTTGTCCTCGTATGCCTCCTGATCGTTTCTCAAAATTCCCATTTTGCCTTTGGCTTGACTCGATGGACTCAAGGGCTATTATGATCGTATCATCTCCTCTTTCCTGAAGAAGATTTGTCCTCAAATCTAAGCTTTGAACCTACACGTAAACAAGCCAAGTTAGTAATTTTAAAAGAAGCAAATGCACTATACTCAACTTGCAAAGCAACTTTGAAGTCTAGGGATAATAGTGGCTTCTTTATTCTCCTCTTGATATTTTTTTTAGAAGTTGTCCTTTCCTTCCAATAGTGCTTCCAAATCCAATTGTTTGGCCCGTGTACTTTATGGTTTATTTTAATTGGCCTCCATTTGTTGTTTGGCACCTCGTTTTGTTGCTCATGGTAATAATGTTTAGACTTGATTTCTTCATGTTTTCCTACACAAAAGATAAACATGATTAGTAATAACAAGAAGTAAATCATATTATGCTTACCTTAAAGGGCAATCTTATAATCTAGAGATGATGTTGTTCTTTTGAGCCTCCTTTTGGTTTGTCCTTTTAATGTTCTTCTCTCTCTCCAAAATTTTTTCCAAACCCAATCACTAAGCTTCTTGATCTTATGCTTTGATCTCCTTTGCCTCCATTGGGTGTTCGGTTTCTTTCTTCTCTAACACACACCTTGTGACTACGGTAGTAGGTTTGGGTTTGTGCCCCCTCTTTAATTCTTCCTTTAGTTTCCACTTCTTTATGTTCACCTGCACCAAAGAGAAACATCATCAATAGTAATAACAAGAAAGTCATGGTATACTTATCTTGAAGGGCAATCTTGTAATCTTCCTCATGCATTCTTCCAAGTACATGGAAAAGAATCCTCCTTCTTGGATCAAACTCGTGATAGAATTCTTGAGGATGGGTTAGTGATCTCCTTTCCCTTATGCTTGTTCTAATCTTTCCTAACTTGGAGGTGCTTCTATTTTCATATACAACCATCTTCATTTGATTGTATCTCATTTCTTGAAATTCCTCCTTTTCCATATTCTGAAAAATCAACACAAAAAGAAAAATTAATAACTTCAATATCAAAGTTTGTTTCACACTTCCCTTGCAAAGCATCCTTAAAGTCATGGGAGGATGGTAAGGTGATTCTTCTTGGTTCTTTCTTAATTTGAAGCACAATTGGTGTCCTTCCTACTAGTGTTCAGACTTCCTTAAGAATGGAATCTCCCTGAAAAATTCTTAGAATACAAATACTAGTACACGACATGTTAGTATAAAAGTAAGGATCACTATACGACAATCCAATGAAAGAAAAATTAAAAGGAAAACTAGTTGACATTTCCTCCTCATTTTTTTCACTCTCTTCTTTTAATTCACAAATATCAACATTTACATCATGCTTGAATGACACAAGAGTAGACATACTATGATCACATGACACGTTGCTATCTAATGTTCAAGATTCAAGAACCATAGTATCACAAGATCTATCTTTAAAACACTACTCTTAACAATGGGCATACATGCATCAACTACTTTGAAATCTAAGGAAATTGAATTATCATGCTCCATATCACAAAGTAGTTCACTATTTTCAACCATAGGCATGAGATCATTCAACATTTTGCAATCTAAGGAATTATGGCCAGCATGCATGGAATCACAAAGTAATTTCTCATTCCTTTCTTCCTCAACAATGGATATAAAGTCCTGCAACACTTTGCTAGTACTAGTACAAGGTAAATCATACATAGTTTCACCAAGTACATCATGCTCTTTCTTTTCTACAATTGACACTAAAGTAGGCAAGCTAACCTTTTCAAACTCAGCAAACTCATTAGAGATAGGATTAGGACTAGCATACCTTGAAGCCTTTCTTTGTTGCCTTCTTTCAACCTTTGTGGCAATGTACAACATTTCTTCCAAGTTAGTGCAAGGTTGGATTTCTTCTCTTTTGGAAATTTCCGTGGCAATCAACCCATTGAGTCCTTGGAAGAATCGGTTCATGATGGTCTCCTCATCTTCATAAAGGTCAAATATATCAAGCAACGTGCACATCTCCTCATAGTAGGTCTTCACACTATTGCTTCCTTGTCTCAAGTTTTTCA
Organism: Telfairia occidentalis; assembly: GCA_026257165.2. Taxonomy (NCBI): domain Eukaryota; kingdom Viridiplantae; phylum Streptophyta; class Magnoliopsida; order Cucurbitales; family Cucurbitaceae; genus Telfairia; species Telfairia occidentalis. The sequence goes on from JAOANK020217911.1 coordinate 2,910, forward strand.
ACTTGATGGACTTAGGAACAAAGTGCTTCCTCATTACGGACTTGAATTCTCTCCATGAGGCTATTAAATAGTCTTGATGCCTTTTCCTATTCATACACAAAGAATCCCACCATGTTAAAGCATAATCTTTAAGACATCAAAGTATTACTCTCACCTTTATGTCATCACTACAAGGATGTCTTTCACAGATGCTTTCAATGCCTTTCTCTCATTGAAGGTACTCTTGCGGATTGGTGCTTCCATGAAATGTAGGACTTTGTTGTAAAAGCCTCCAATTTTGCAACTAACGAAGTGTCCTTTTCCTTTCTCCTAAAGGTACATGATGCTGCAAAATAGAGTTAGATAAACATATACATGCACATATTTCACTCCCTTACTTTTGGTGGAAACACTCAACCATCTCTCTTTGGTAGGCCTTTTTGAAACCTTCTTGTGGTGCTTAGAAGCCGCAAATAACACTCAAACTTGTGGCGATTCAACACTTGAAGTAATAATGAGCAAGCAAAAGTACTAAAGCAAAGCAACAACTCCTAACTCTAGATGCTGTTAACTCAAGACAAGAAAAATTCTAATACTAAATGCTCAAGAATGCAAACAACAAGACTCAATGACAAAACCGAACCTAAAGCACTCTAAGAAACATGTATGAAAATTAAACAAATAACCTAACAATGTAAATCTATGACAAAGTAACACAATAATACTAAACTCAATACACAAGTGGGTGAGTTTGGGATATAGGTGTGAAGTGTATGGGCAAGTGATTGAGGTGAAATCGGTGGCAAATGAAAGATGTGTGGGTATACAGTAAGGGGGTTATATGAAACCTATTTTGGACCCGTATACGGGTGGCTGCAAACAGAAAAGAAAAATAGGGCTGTTGGATTTTGAATTTCGGCAATAGGGAAAAATAAAAATTAATTTTGGACCCTTGGTGGCCGAATATTCTTTGGATTTTATTTGCACACTTATTCAACAAGGTACTATGCCAAAAATAATTTATTTTTATGAAAAATATGGCTAGTAAATTTGGCAAAATAATTTCCCAATAGTTTCCTTATTTGGTAAAACTCAAATATGGAAAGTTTTCTTAGCAGACAGCACTTACTCTTCTGGTGATAACTTGTACCTCAGAATTTTGATGCTCACGATCTTTATATGGTTGGAAGCTAACTCAAAGAGCTTTCTTTCGGAGCTAAACTTACAAAGCCTTTGACATTTTATAGAAGCCAAAGGGATTTTCAAAATTTGGGAGGGAAAATCTATTCCTAATTTGAGTTGAAAATAAAATCAAATAACATAAAATCCTATAGAATAATATCCCTCAACATTGAGGAATAATATTCTCCTAATTTCCTAACTTAGAAAACCAATAATATTTTTCCCTATAATACTTAAAACAAAATCGCAAAGATAAATAAGGAAAATAATTGTCTTTCTAACTGGAAAATAATATGGCTTATTTAATTTCAGAATAATATTCAAGCCAAATTGATACAATCATAATAGCCCTCAAGTCCATTGTGTCAAGCCAAGGGCAAAATGGGAATGTTGAGAAAAGATCACGAGGCATACGAGGACAAGAAAGCTTAAAGGAGGAATTTAGAGGCATTTTTGTTAAAGGAGAATTCTAGCAGCGCCTAGGCACCCAGGACAGCGCCTCAACGCTCGCAACATACAGCATCACGCATGCAAGCAACGGCGCACCCAGCCAACACCGCACATCGCCAGCGCGCGCATCATCCGCACGCCCATGCCTGCCACCTGCGCCCACACCCATGAGAACCTCACAGCATCCCTGTTTCTTGCGCACGCCTACGCCTGCCGCCCACGGCATGCGCGCAAACCATCAGCCTCGTTTGCACGCACCCGCGCGCCTATGCCCATGTTGTCCTGCCTACCCACCGCAAACCTCTCAAGGCTTCTCAATGCGCGCACCTACTGCCCTCTGCCGCCGCCCATGCACCTACACCAAATATGGGAATATTTTCCCTCTTGTGATTTCCTTTGTAATTTTGGGAATAATTTGGCTTAAATATTATTTCAAAATTAAACAAGCCATATTATTTTCAAATTAGGGAAAAGACTTATTTTTATTTGATTTGATATTCTATTTTATTAGGGAACAATTCTATTTCTCTAATATAGGAAAATACTTGATTTTTATCCCAATTTGTTATGGGATTTTATTTGATAGGATTTTATTTTCCAAGCAAATTAGGAATAGATTTCCTTCCAATTTTTGATTCCTTAATTAGCTTTTGGCTTCTATAAAATGCCAAGGCCTTTGTAAGTTTAAGAGATTTTTTTGATGAAGGAAATTTTGAAGTTCTTTTTTATAAAAGACTTGTCAATTTGCGAAAGCAATTGAACCCCCCCCCACCCCCCGCGGGGCCCCCCTTCAGCATTCTCTTGTGCATGGCTTAGAGGTGCTTGTAAAGAAGCATTCAAGCTTGGTTGGTCACCAAACTTATGGAGTGTATCTTCCTTAGAGTAAATGGGTTTGTGAATAGTGCGAAAGCATTCAAGTTGTCTTGCTTCCTGGCCTTGACCATTCCTTCAAATGTAAACAATTCCTATCCTTTCCTTTGAGTTGGTTTTCACTAACTTCGGATTTTGGTGACTTTGAGTATTTAGGGGTTCGCATAATCAAGTAGTTCCTAGCATCGAGTTCCACTAAAGTTCTTGGTGAGAACAATTGAGTTCACTTTGGTGTCTTGATCATGGAGACTTGCTTGGCAAACCGCTTGCAAGGAGTTTTGCACGCATCACAAATTATTTCCAAAATTACAAATGCATTTACTTAAGGAAAGACTTTTCATGTTTGTGTAGGCGCATAGGTGGCGGCAACAAGGGTACCAGGTGCACATTCGCGAGAGGTTCTTTGGCGCGCGGATGGGCATTGACATGGGGCGGAGAGATGCGTGCAGGCAGGGGCTGCTGAGGTTCGCTGCATGTGCGCAGGGGTGCTGTGAGGTTCTCCGTACAGCGTGCAAGTGTGCGGCAGGGATGCTGTGAGGTTCTCGTGGGTGCAGCTACGTCAGCTATGAGGTTATCATGCGTGCAAGCACAAGAGGCAGGCGTGGGCGCACGGGTGATGCGTGCGCTGGCGATGTGCAGTGCTGGTTGGGTGCGCTGTTGCTTGCGTGCGTGATGTTGTGTGCTTGCGAGCGTTGAGGCACTTTCTTGGGCGGCTAGACGCTGCTGGGAATTTTTCTTTTACAAAAATGCCTCTGAATTCCTCATTCTTTAAGCTTTCTTGTCCTCGTATGCCTCGTGATCTTTTCTCAAAATTCTCATTCTGCCCTTGGCTTGACTTGATGGACTTGAAGGCTATTATGATCGTATCAAGTACATAAACAAACTGATACTACATCATAATGAGAGGGATACTAAGATTATTCAAACATGGTTAAGAAAGGCTTAAAAGAATTGATAGTGACTACCTATACCACGAAGGTGCATTTTCCTTTTTGGTGGCTCAATCAAAAGAACTTCAAAGTTAAGTGTACTTGGCTTGGAGCAATCTGATGTTGGGTGACATCCTAGGAAATTTATCCTGGAAGCATTTGAGTGAGAACAAAGCATGCTGGAAGGACATGTGTTGGTCTGTTGGGACAAACTTCATTGTTGCAAGTAGCTCAACTTAAGTAGGTAGCATGGCTAGGTCGCAGGGGAATGTTGGGGCTCATAGGTGCCAAATTCGAATTTTGAAACCTAAGCTTAAAGTGTTTCATATGGTATCAGAGCAGGACCTCACCTAGTACAATGTGGTTCGGGGACGAACCAAGCGGAAGCCGGTGGGCATGTAACACTCGAGTAGAGGAGGCATACATAAATGGATCGATACTACATCCGAATGAGAGGGATCCCAAGACTAAACAAGCATGATTTAGAAAGACTTAAAAATTTGATATTGACTATCTATATTAACAAAGTGCACCTTTTTTATCGATGACTCAATCATAAGAACTCCAAAGTTAATCATTTTTGGATTGGAACAATCTTATATTAGGTGACCTCCTAGAATATGTACCTAGGAACCTTGTGAGTGAGGATAAAGCATGTTGGAAGGACCTCTGTCGGTTTGTAGAGACAATCTTCACTCTTGCAAGTAGCTCAAGTCAAGTAAGTAGCATGGTCGGGTCGCAAGGGAATGTCGAGGCTAATAGGTGCCAAATTTAGATTTTGAATCTTAGGTGTGAGGCGTTACAAAGACTTTGGCATTTTATAAATGCCAAAAATCTAAAAAAAGAAAAGAAAGCTTAAGGAAAACTATTCCTAAAATTCTTATGAAAATAATTTCAACAAATAAAATCTCAAAACAATTAGGAAAAAATCAAATACTTTTCCAAAACTATGCAAAATAAAATCAAGGAATAAAATCTAGCTTCTATAAGTATTTTAAAAAATAAGACAACTCGAATTATTCCTAAAATTGCACAAGTGCACATGGGCAGTAAGCATGCGCATAATCAAGTTGTTTAGAGATTTTCTGGCACACAGGGGGGCCACGTGAGACACAAGTGCGCTCACGCATGGATGGTGGGGCTAGCTGCATGCGAACACAGAGGCGCACGGGCGCTGGCATATGCAAAGGGTAGCGAGGGTGTTCATGATGGGAATACGCAGGCGATAAGGAGGCGCACAAGACTGAAGCACTCAAACATACTATAGGTGCAGCACAGACAATTCGTTGTGAGGTTAAAAGGGGCACGAGTGCAGGCGATTGTGAGGTTAGCGTGGACGTGACCGCAGGGAATTGCAAGATTAGCGTAGGCACTGCTGCAGGCAATTGCCAGGTTAACATGGTCTTCGCTACAACTGATTGTGAGGTTAGCTAAACATGAGTACATGGTACTGTGCGACAGGAAAGGCATGGGTGATAGCCATGGAGCATGCGTTGGGCATGGACAGTACGGATGCACACCGTGGTGCACTGTAACGACCCGACTTCTAGAGTTAGACTACCTAGGATCACTACTAGCATGCATGCACTTAAGTTAAAAAAAAAATTAAAAAAATCCAAACTTCAAATCACATTTTAAATAACGCAGACATAACTAAGTTCCAAAGTTACAAATGAAAACAAACTGGGATCCCGAATTTAAAACAAATAAAAACATAGCTTAAAAGTACGACATTTAGTCCAACCCTGAAAAAACTAAGCAACGCCTAACGTAGACATATGCAGAAGACTGAAACGCGTGACCATGGACTCTATGCAACACTTCTCGTCATTCACCCAAGTAGTCCTTGCTCTTACCTAAGCAAAGATATACTATCCCACAGAGACAACTCAGAGCACACAGCAGGACAAAGTGGAGAATACATTCATGGAGGTCCTCAAACACAACACTAAGCAGCGATGGTATAACTTCTAACTGATGAACATGCAACACACAATCCATCACTATGCATAGGTCCCAAACACATATCATATAATTCGAAGCCTCAGGGCTTCCAACATGCATTATTCCACTAATGCCCCTAGCATCCATACACCACATACAATTGATACTCATGGCATATAACAACCACATAACAACTATATACTCAACCTGCTTATCACACTAGCACGTCATCATGCTTAATTCACAAACTATATAAAATATGCATGATTACCATATACATCACACAATTCAAACAAGCTACCGACCTAGCCCAATGGTTTATCTAGTAGTGAAGTCACTTACCTCAAATTTCAGGAAAAACAGCAAGTGAAACCAAGGAAAATCAATAATGGATTCTTTAAGCAACCTAGGTCCAAAATACAAAAAAAAATAGCCTTATTATTCCTACATTTCAATTAATTAGTAACTAAAAAGGGAAGTTAGGATTTCAAGGGGCAAACGACACTGGGAAAACACTGTTGTCTCTAGACCAACTGCAGCCCATGTGCCGCCGCCATCCGGCGAGTGCCTCTAATGCACTGTTCGGATCAGTGAACAAGGACCAGTTTCAAAATCTACTCACCATCAAGAGTTCAATGCTGCCGAAATCAGCCTCAACGGAGAAACTACGTGCCACCACTTGCACAAAACAGCTCGGCACGTGTCGTACACACGTAGCCATGCCAGTATCTTTCTGCCATGCGTGTCACCTCACCGCCGCTCCGATCACAATTCCAATTCCACCAACGTATAGATCTCGACCTCTTGGTTCTTTTTGCCCCTTCGTTTTCTGAAATCGCCCTTTCAAAAGACCAAGAAAGAGGGGAAAACGTGGTTAAAACGAGAAAAACCCTAGAAATCATGAAGTTTGAGAACTCCATTGGCTTAATTGTTCTGGTTGGGATATGAGGAGGTGATAAGGAAGTTGTCCTCAAAATGTGAGCCAAAACGGAGCTACGAAAGTTGGTAAAAATCGAAAATGAAGAGGAAAAACACCTTGTCATTGTCGTCAGCGATCCCGATCGTCGATTAGCTACTGTCGCCGCCTGCTAATGCCTTCTAGGAGAGGGGTGCATGTGAGGGAGGAAGGTGTGTGTGAGAGGAAGAAAATTTTCAAGTAGGAGAGTGAAGTTGGCGTGAAAAGGGACAAAAAGAGGGGAAAATTAAGATGACCTCTTTCTTTTTGGAATAGGAAAAGAGTTTTGGTGGCTAAGGTCCCTAATGATACATTTATAGGGTTCACCTCCACCCTAAACCCTAGCCGTAAGTTCTCTAATTACAAGAATTCCATTAGTTAATTTCTCCTAATTTTTACTTTAAAAAAAATTACCATTTAATTTAATTAATTACCAATTAATAATTCCCCCTCCAACACACATAAATAATTGAAATCTAGTTCCTTAATTACATAATTCAACAACTCATAATATGAATTAATTAAAAATTAAGGGACGTTACATGCGCACACTTGCGAGCGATGTACGGGCGCCAAGGCTGGATGTTGGGCGGTGAGGTGCTAGTTCGCAACATCAATCTTCCAACTTAATTTTAGAAAATTGCATGTGCAATTTTATTCCTCTTCCCTCTCCTCTTATGCCTTCGAGTTCTCTCACATGACCTTTGGAGGTTTGTTGCGACTCAAAGACGCTTGGGCTTCTCATGATCATATCATTTCCTCCTTGAAGAAGATTCGTCCTCGAATCTAAATAGTTACATGCACCAAAACGAGCCAAGTTAGAGAGTTTGAGATCTAAACTAACTTGAAATTTACTTTGGATGAGAAAAAATTCTCCAATTTGATCCAAGTTGCAGGTGATTTGCAAGTCTCCTCTGTGTGAACTTCCTTCTATAATCTTTGTCTCTCCCCTTGCTTCATCTTGATTCTCTAGATTCGTGAGCTCAAGTAGTTTTGGTCCTCCTTGACTTCTTTCTTTCCCAAAGTAAAAGACAATAGGAAACAAAAGATCAAGCTTAGACATATTATTGAACAAAAGTAAGCGACATTTATGCAAAATCAAACACTTAGGATCCTTACCTTTACCTTTTACCTTGTCCAACTCTTGGACTCTTGATGTTTCTCCTCCAACTTTTGTTAGTCTTTGCATACCTCCTTAGCAATTAACGATAACAAAGTAGTCTTCCTCCCATTATGTTTGAAAGAATAATGATTAAGGTATCCATCATAGGCAACCTAAAGCAATAAGTTTTCGGCTTGCATAGGGGCAACATCACATATAACTTCATCCTTATATCTCCCTATTGTAAAGGAAACTTGAGCTTTCCTTTGAACCTTGACCTCTCCACAATCATTCTAGAATCGTGGGTGTGTAGTTGTCTTAAGACTCAACTTATCCACAATACTAGTACTAGCCACATTAGTGCAATTACCACTATCAATAACAACATTACACAAGGTGGATGGCACTAAACACCTAGTATGGAACAAATTTTCTCTTTGGGCCTCATGGTGTCTTCTTTTGGTTGAATATTTAGGGGCCTTTTTGACAACTACTAGAGCTAGTAATGTTTGGTCTTCTAAGGTCTCTTCTTCCTCTTCTACCTTACTATAATTATCACTAGACTCACCTCACTCTTCCTTTTCTTTTTCATCATCCGTGACTAACTTTCCCTCCCTAAGAATCATGACTCTTTGATTAGGGTACTCTCTACTAACATGACCTACACCTTGACACTTCCAACATTTAATGTCTCTATTTCTAGTGGAAGTGCTCTCAGTTTTAGACTTAGAACTAATGGATGGCTAATTTTTTTCTTAGCCTTTTCTACTCCAATTTTAGCATTTGACACTATGGGCTTTCTATTATGCTTAAATGTAGAAGTAGACTTAGGGTTATTTTTAATATATACCTCCTAGCTTTCCATTGCTTCCTCTCCTAAACTTTGATGGCAAGGTGCAAAAGTTCCTTTATGTCATAATCGGAATATAGATCTACCTTGTTGGCAATGTCCTAGTTGAGGCCGTTGAAGAATCTAGCCATAAGTGTTTCCCCATCTTCAATGATGTTAAGAACTATCATGAGCATATTCATCTCTTTGAAATAATTATCTACACTAATCACTACAACAATTTTAGCTTTTAATGACGCCACATATAAATAAGAAAAAGTGGATGAAAAAGAAAACAACATCATAAATGGTTGGAGTTGCATTTTTGGCGAGAAAAATGGAGGTTTACATAATTTTCACAATTCATGACATTTTTTAAACATCAAGAATTACTGACATTAATGACTGCAAAAAAACATCACGAATGTTACTAAAAAATATTAAAAATATTTTTCAACAAAACACTACAAAAGAGTTAGGGCTTTTTTCTTTTCCTCCTCACTTTACAGTAAGCGCACCTCTCACCCCTTGACTACGCACTCAGCCCACAACTCCTCTCCACCGCTCTCACACAAGTCACGTCTCCTCTGTCCGACGTCACCTCCTTTTGGCTTCACCTTTGGGGTTTGTGTATTCACTTCTCTTTTGCTTGTTTTTGGGCTTTATTTGCTTGCTTTGAAGCCTTTTTTTCTTTCTTGTTTGGTGTGTTGGTGTTTTTTGGGGGGTTGGTAGGTGATTTTGGGAATCTGAGATTGTCAAATGGGTAGTAAATGGAGGAAGGTGAAAGTGACTCTTAATTTGAATCTCTATGTTTTTATTCCCAAAACACTTAGCTTGAGGACTCTTTAGATAAGATTAATGTTGTGACTTATGTTTAGATTGTAATTTGATGCCTGAATCTCCTAATCTTAAACTTAATTTGTTTTGGCTTTTCATTCTATCCCCTTGGTGCCTTTTAAGCTTGGTGAGTTGGTAAAGAGGATTGAGCAGGAGCTCGAAGAAGCGAAAGTTGCTGCTAAAGGAAAGAAACTTGAATATAAGGATTGTGTAAATGTTGTATCCTTGCTTGAAAAATCAATCAAAGAACATGACAATGATCAGGAAGGAAGGCTAAAAGACTTCAGGCAACAAAGTAAGGCCACAAAATCTAAACTACAGTCATGTTTAAAGGATTTAAAGGTACATGGTTTCAATAGAAATTACCATTATACTATTTTCTTTCTCATTGAAAATTGATTATCAAGAAAACTATCATGTGGAATACATGCTTTCTGTACATAATTCTTTTATTTTTTATGGCATTCAAAATTTTGTGTTCACTAGGTCAAGTCGCAATTTTTTAAACTTTCGCAAGACATGAATTTGGAAAAATACAAATATTACACGAAAATCGAAGGTACTTCATGCTGACTCTTTCACCTGCACATTACAAGAGTTGATTTCTATGTAATATGGGAACTGTTATGAAAGAAGCCACTCACCTTCTAATTATATTCTTTTGGTGATTCCATGATAGCTAAGTGTTAACGCATATTGTTAGAAATTATAAGTTATACAATTGTGCTATTGATTTGTTAGGATGGTGTCTAACCTGTAATTCTCTTTAAGACGTGGTTTTACTTGCATGTAGGGGCATGAAAATGAAAGGGAGAAGCTTGTCATGAAAATGGAAGCTGTTGTACAAGAAAAGGCATCATTAGAGGCTCAGTAAGTTGCTTTGAGAACACAAATATAATTAACAATCTCACCTTTGAACTAGAAGAACAAAGGGCCAAGCTAAAAGAAAAAGTTGTTGCTCCTACCAGTTTTAAAGTAATTATTGTTACCTGATTCACACCATTGCAGGTTTGCTCATAAACAGTAATATCTTTTTCACATTTGATTAGACATTATTTCTATATGTTCATAAATCTTTTTTTCATTCTATGCTAAAATGTTCTAATTGTCCAACATTATTATTTGTAAGCTAGAAATTTGTATTCACTGCATCTCTTTTGGTTTAATTTGTTTTACCCGCTTCTATCCCTGTACTGAAGGACGTCTAGTCCTCACTCCTCATCAAATGTATATGCAGGTAACATAATTTGTTGCTTGATTTCAGGTTCAAGGAGCTCTTGATCTAAGCCATCAGAACATTAGGGGATGATTAAAGCTCACTTTCCACATTCCCAGGTTTATTTCATTTTCTTGATAACTCATATCATTTTATTTTCCTTGAAATATATTTTGAGATTTAATATAGGATAGCTTCTATCAACTTGAATTTTGTTGAAAGACAAAATTCAAATTAGTAAATGAATGAACTATGTGCTTATTTATATCCAAGCAGACAATGTTATGGTAGCTTTATCCTTATCATTTTTTTAATCTTACAGTTTATCATGGTTTCACTCAAAAGAAGGCATGTTTAACAATGCCAATGTACTTAAAAAAATTTTAAGATTATTGAAGTCAGCTCTATAGATCATCCTAGCTCAATTTGTTTACTTGTTCTCTAGCTTCCCCATACGATGTCCTGAATATATTATGTCAATTAACATGTCTTCCATGGGTAATCAATTTTTATTTATTTTGGTAGATTCTTATACAAAATTATTGTCAAATCAAATGCATTAAGTTTGTACAATTTTTTTGGATGCTGGATCAATTTCAAATGCATTAAGTTAGATTGTGTTGATAAGCATCGAAATTATTGTTCGTATTTGAGTTTGTTTGCAAAAGTGTTAAATTGAAACTTATGGGATGCCTATTGAGTTTAAACAAGTGTTTAACATATGAGATGTAATTTGTGACCCCCCCCCCTCCCATATGTTATGATCAATCTATGAGATATCAGTTACATGTTAAAGTATTTATGTTTGCTTGAGTTTATGGAAATTGTTGTTTATCAAGAAATTAAGACTTCTTGACTTATTAATATGTTGAAAAACACTATGAGGTTGTTGAATAAGTTAGATTGTGTTGATAAGTATGTTGAAACTATATTGTTCATATTTGAGTTGTTTGCACTATTGTTAAATTGAAATTTGTGGGATGCATGTTCAGTGTAAACAAGTGTTTAGCATGTAAGATGTGGTTTGTGAGTGATTAGGTAATATTTGAGAAGAAAGCATGTTGAAAATTAGATGTAGTCTATCATTATATAGTTCATGAATATGCCATCTTTTTTCTTCCTAATTCATTTTAAAAGTAGCCCAAAAGAGTGTATGGTTTTGTGAAAAAAATGAAGCAGAGAAAAATGAAGAAGTCAAGAAACCAAGAAGTTGTACAGCTACGAAAGAGGTGTTTGGGTAATATTTCCTCATAAGCTTCCACTATTTTTAATTATTGTTTAGCCCATTTGTATGGCTTGCCTTTGGTATTCAATATGGAAGTATAGAACGTAGAAGAAAAAGAAAGCATGTTGGCTAAATGTGCTGCCTTGGTATTCAATATGCTCCCATAGAGGTTGATGGTATTCAATATTCGAGCTTTAAAGCTTTTTGTTTAAGGGTATGCAGTTTTGGAACCTTATACAAGAGATTTTTCCTTTCAAATGACAACAACCTCTTCCTATTGCAAGGGCATTGCATGAAACCAAATCGCTCCCCCACTAGATCAAGTACTTATTACTTTGCTGGTAGGCTTACTTAGGTTTGTCCCTCAGTTTCTGCCAGTGTAATCGACATGTTGCTAGCTTCTTCAACTCTGGGGAATAAGAATCATTTATTCCTTATGCTTCTATTTCTTATTCATTTAGAGTGTTCGACTAGTGCGTGTCCTTTTATCAAACCAGAACAACTCTAAACATTAGGGAAGATAAGGGAAGATCACCTGAGTGAACTAACCGAAGGGACTTTACTTATTTGAATCGAACGATAGCGACTTAAAACTCAGCTTATCACGAGTAAAGTCGTTGCTTGATTGGTGGGGAGGAGCATCTGATTAGAGTTTGGGGCAAAGGATCAAGCACTTTGGCTTTGTCTCCCAATATCCACCACAAGTTAGGTTTAAGAGCCATGTGATGCATGGCTATCTAGCACGGTTCGAAGAACACTTTTAATCTACGTTGGTGAATAGAAGGCCCCATATTAAGCAAGAAAGAAGCAAGTCCCACAGCAGAATCTCCATTGACTCTATTTATTATTATGGTAAATCACTCTATATAGATGTCATTCTGAGATCTTATTTCGGTTCGATACGTCTACCTACAATATTCACCTTTCACTTTTGTCTAGGTAGGTGTATTATTTTACTTTTGAGAGGTTGGGAGGCAAAGAAAAGAGTCGAGTCAATCAGGTTCAACGACCAAGAAAAGCAAAACGAAAGGCATTAACTGAAAGTATATGGTCTCAAATTTTAATATAGCTAGTGAGAAAAAAAAACTATCGTCTTCTAGATCAAGATAAAAAAAATTATATATTATAATAATTAGTCTTTACTTTATTTAGTTAAGCAATTCAAAATATTATAAAAGTTAAAACTTCATAGATAAAACAAGAATAAAAGAAAGTTTCTAAATGTCAAATATAATTTGCCTAATTATTTTTCCTAAAATCCTATTCATTAATTTTCAAATATTTTTTAATGACTTGCCGAAAATAGCTTTAATTTACCTATTTTATGTTAATCTTGAATGGGATAGGCATCTCATAAACGCGTGCTGCTGTGTGTGTGCGCGTGCGTGTGTGTGTGGGCGTGCGCGCGCGCGCGTATGTAATGACCCGTCTTCTAGACTTAGACTTTACTTAGGGGTCGCTGCTAGCATGCATGCTCTTAATTAAAAGTTTTAAAAAGATTTTCTAAATTTTGTAATTGATTTCCATAAAACATAAATAACGAAGTTCAAATAGCATAATGAAAATAGCTGGGATCTCAAATTTAAAACAATTAGAAAAGAAACTAAACACAATTTAAAAACACGACATTCAATCCAACATTAAAAGAAAACTATGCAACTCCTAACGTAACTCAT
>JAOANK020218436.1:0-12010 GCA_026257165.2 Telfairia occidentalis
CGATGTATTTTTTAGATCTGGCGACGTTTTTATTTGTTGGCATATATGATAAATCTTGTAGTGTAATATGAATGTTATTAATGAAACAAAAATATTTTATCAAATAATTTTGATATGAAAGATTTAGGCCCTGCTGATTTTATTTTGGGTGTTAAATTAATTAAAAATAATAATAAATTTATATTGACGAAATCACATTATGTGGAACAATTTTTAAAGAAATTGAATTATTGTGATATGAGTATTGTTTCTACTCCTTATATTTGAATTTGAAACTTATGAAGAATGTAGGAGAACCAATTTTGCAGCATAAACATTTTCAATTAATTAGTTAAGTGATGTATCTTGCTAATTGCACAAGGCTTGATATTGCATATGTTGTTAATAGATTAAGTAGGTATACGTGCAACCCAAATGAATTGCACGATGTTCTATTAAAAGATTGTGTAGGTATCTTAAAGGTACTTCTAATTTTGTTATTTGTTATATTGGTTTTCCTTTAATAATAGAAAGATTTAATAAGGCCAATTGGATCTCTGAATAAAATAAAACTAAGCAACTAGCGATTATGTCTCTACTTTGGCTGGCGGTATAGTGGTATGAAAATCTACTAAACAAACAATAATTTCTAGATTTCTTAAAAAATATATATATTAATTTCTAGATCGACCATGGAAGCTGAGTTTATTGCCTTAGATTTAACTACTAAAGAGGCAGAATGGTTAAGAATTTTAATTGCTGGAATTCATGTATTTTTAACTAGTAATCCAACTATTCCTTTACATTGTGACAATCAAGCTACCTTAACTAAGGCAAATAGTAAAATTTATAATGGGAAAAGTAGACATATCAAAATTAGACATAACTCTATCAGACAGTTATAATCTCATGGTGTGATCTCTTTTGATTTTGTCAGGTCCGAAGAGAATCTAACAGATACGTTTACAAAAAGCTTAGCGCGCAAGCGAGTTTTTGATTCATCGATGGGAATGAGATTAAAGCCTATAAGATAGTCACCACAATGGACACCCAACCTCAAAGATTGGAGATCCCATGAAAGAGGTTAATGGGTAATAACGAAGTTGGAGTGTGACTAGTAGAGCACTAAATAGTTGAGTATACTCCTCGTCCCATTCCTAAGGTGGTAGTGCTCAGTATTGTGACGATAAGGAAGATTTAAACTCTTAATGAAACCAAGACATGTATTATGCAGAGTGTTGGTCACAAACAACCCTTGGAGGTTTCATCTATGTGGGTGTTGTGATAAAGTCCCTACAAAATAGTGCCTGGGGCTACTCCTTTAAAACACTCATGAAAATGAGATATGTGAGCATTACCGTCTAAAGCTCAAAACTGATTAGAATCCTTAAGTGCGCTTGTACTATGTGTGTGGTATGTAGAAATTTGATTAAAAAAACCTAGTTTGTTTACTACGACTCCTTCAAATGTATGCTTATTTACACTAAGTTGAGGTTCAAACCTAAAAGTACCTACACCTATTGCATAGTAAAAAAGCTAATCATTTGTTTTCTTTAAATATGGAAAGAAAATCCTACTTATTTGTTTTTAAAAATCTTAAAATATGTGGGGTATTGTTAGATATTTTAAGTTTGATTAATATTTAATTAAATTATAAATCAAAACGGGTTAAAAAAAAGTCCTTTGAACTTCTCCTTTTGATAAGAGATTTGTTAATCATGATTGGTCCATCTCTCTATCGTGTTCTTCCCAATTTCTCAATCATTTTTATAGAGAATTTTGTAGGTAAAAGGGTTATCAAAATATTTTCCTCCAAAAATATTTCTATGATCTTCTTGAGCATACAGTCAACAGGATGTAAGGGAGCTTTGCTACGCACAAGGTCTCTTGAAGGGTGTTGTATCCTAGGAGTGAAATGTCGAATAACTTAGTGCAAGTGGGGCATGTCTTCTCTAAGGACAACGTTCAACGATCGCCTCAACCCAATCAGGCTTTCTAAAATCTTTTATTTGATCAGATTAATATTTATTTAATTTTTGGGTTTGGTATTCTATATTTTTCCTTACTATTTTCCTATTCGATTGGCTTTTTGAAACTTTAGGATTTTATTCTTTATTGTCTGGTTATTATGGTTTCAGCTCATGAGCCCAAATACCATTCATGTAAACCTAAAAAATTACTGGAAAAAATTTCAAATGTTGGCAAAAGCATATGAAATTTTCATTCAATATCATAAGCCTATACTCTGTGATTTATGTACGTGAAAAAAGTAGTGAGTGTGACCCTAGTAAAGCTACTTATAAAGATTTTGAAGAAAATGATATTTTATGTCATGGAAATATTTTGAGTGCTTTATCTGACAGTATTTACAAATCTTTTGTTCAACTAAAACTTCCATGGAGTTATGGAAGGCCTTAGAAAAGAAATATTAGTGGGAATAACTGAGTTTTAAAAGATAAAAAGTTGAAAAATGAATTGATGTCCAAATAATTGACGGGAAAATCTGTTGGTAAGCAAATTCATAATTTCAAAAAATTATTTTTGATATAAAAATGAAAGAAATTGAATATAAATATGTTGCATTAAAAATTACTTCCATCTTGATAAGATTTTTAAAAAGTCTTGAAACAAAAATCTGAGAATTTTTCGTTTGACAAATTGGTTTTTTTTTAGAATGGAAGATAGACATCGTGAAAATCTGAAAAAATTATCACATTCTAGTAGTCAAATAAAAGCATTTCTTGTTGATAAAACTATAAGCCAAAGCCTAAAAACTTCGAGAAAGAAGACTCTAGGAAAAATCATCAGAACAATAAATCAAAAAATAAAAATATTAGTTAGGAAAATTTGAGTCATCCTCCTTGTTGGGTTTGTGACAAGACGAATCATATGGCCAAAGATTATTTTTCAGCCTAAAGGTAGAAGGCCACATGCATCTTCTTCAAATCCTAAACCTTAGACCAATATGGTTCTTCCAGGCAAGGCCGACTCCATTTGCCCATCGAACGAGTATTATATCAGTAATCTCGAGTTAAATCTCGTTCTTAACTCAAATGATTGGTAGTTTGATTCTAGTGCGAATATTCATGCATGTGCTGACAAAAAATTAGTCTTTTCGTACTAGGAATCAAATACTAGATATGATGGGAAATGGGAATAAGGCTCTTGTAGTGGGAGAAGGAGAAATTCGATTAAAATTTATTAAGTATGTTCTTGTTATTTAAACAAGGGTTTAAAGTTATCTTTGAGTCCAATAGAGCTGTAATAAGTAGACATGATATTTTTATTGGCAAAAGTTATTTGGTAGGTGGTTTATTTAAATTCAATGTTATGCATGTTAATATTTATGAATCTGCATGTTTTTCTTCAATAGTTGCTAATGTTGAATGTTTTGATATTTGGCATGATCGACTTGGGCATGTGAATTTTAGTTCAATAAAAAGTGGATATGAGATTAATTTCAAAATCTGGTTTAAATAATAAAAATAAATGTGAAATATGTGTTAAAGCCAAACAACCTATGAAACTGTTTAAGTTCGTAGAGAGAAATCCATCATTGCTAGAATTAATTTATAGTGATGCTTTTGATAGCAATAATACTTTGACTCGTGGATTGAAGAGATATTTTGTTATTTTTAATGTTGATTGCTCTAAGTATTATTGTGTTTTTTTACTTCGCAATAAAGATGAAGTGTTTAACACTTTTAAAATTTATAAAGTGGAGGTAAAAAATCAACTAGAAAAAAAAAAGCAATGAGATATGATAAGAAAGGTGAATACCGTTCTAAAAAAATGGATGAATTCTACAAGTTGAATGGTGTGGAAGAAAAAAAATGTAACTTTATTAGATATGTTCAATACAATGTTGCTATGTTCTGGTCTGTCTACTAATTTTTAGGGTGAAGTTTTATTTTCTGCTAGTTTGATTTTGAATAGAGTTTTGTATAAAAATTCTGATAAAACTTTATATGAGACTTGAAAAAATAAAACTCTTCGTTTAAATTTTATTAAAGTATGGGGGGTGCTTGGCTAAAGTTAAGATTTCTTTTAATAAGAAAAAAAATTAGGACTTAAAATTATTGATTGTGCATTTATTGGCTATTCTTTAAATAGCACTAGTTATAAATTCTTAGTTGTAAATTCAGATATTCATGATTCTACGAATAATACTATTATTAAATCTCGTGATGATTCTTTTTTTGAAAATATTTTTCCCTTGAAAAATAATTTGAATAAGGTGGATGGGTGACCATTCAAGTTCTAAGGCAGTGGCTCCAAATTTGGAATAACTAAAACTACGGAAAAGTTCTAAAAAAAAATTAGTAAAACTTTTGGCGATAACTACTGCATATATTTAGTTGACAGGGACCCTAAAACCTATTTCGAAGCAATAAAGTCAGTTGATCCACATTTTTGGAAAGACGCTATTAATACTAAAATGAAGTCAATTTTGTCTAATAATACTTGGGTGTTAAGCGAACTTCCACTTGGTTGCAAAGAAATTGGTTGTAAGTGGATTCTTAGGAAAAAACTTAGAACTCATAGTTCCATAGATAAATTCATAGCTAGGTTGGTTGCAAAAGGGTTTAGTAAAAAAGAAGGTATTCCTCTGTTACTAGAATGACTACCATTAGATTTTTAATAGTCATTGCATATGTTCTTTAATTAGAAATTCATCAAATGGACGTAAAAACTACTTTTTTAAATGGTGAAATAAAATAAGAAATTTATATGGAACAACTTGAGGGGTTTATAAAAACCAGACCAGAAAAATAAAGTTTGTAAATTGGTTAAGTTGCTTTTTGGACTAAAGCAGGCCCCTAAACAATAGAATGAAAAATTTGATATTGTGATTATTTCATATGGTTTTGTCATTAATGACTCTGAAAAATATTTGTACATTAAAATGTGTGAAAATGCATTTGTTATTCTTTGTTTGTTTGTTGATGATATTCTTATATTTGGTACTAATATAGATGTTATCAATGAAACAAAAAAGTATTTTTGTGTCAAATAATTTTGATATGAAAGATTTGGGCTCTATTGACGTTATTTTGGGTGTTTGTTAACTCTTAGACGAAGAGTTAAGTTGGGTCTATTTGGAGTGCATTTGGAGTCATGAATGATCTTTTGATACCCTTTGAACCTAAATTATGATGTTTATCACTTGTATTTACCTTTGAGTTAATAAAATGATGATGATTATGTTAACGGTTAAGTGAATGAACTTCAAAGAAAAAAATATGACTGATTTGTGTTAAAATGCCAATTTTGCTGTAGCATCCCAGTTGGCAGAAGAAATTCCTGCTGCATATCAAGCTGGAAGCAAAGGGTCGTGACGTGGATCCTCATTAATTGAGCTGACATTTAGCACGTGATTTAACAGAAAGGACCAAGGAGAGAGCTCCATGTGGAATCATTTGCCAATTCAGCCCTTCCTTGATTGCCAAAGTGGATAAGATGGAAAGAGAAGGATAAAAGAAAGGAAGGGAGCCTCCATTCACGGATCTAGCAGCTGATTTTCATTTTCTTCTATTTTGGGAGAGGAGACAAAAGGAATTTGGGAGCTGTCCAAAAAGAAATTACTGAAGAAGGAAAGGGAGAGAAGAAGATTTTTCTTGGGGGAAGGCACTTTTGGAAAGAAGATTTTCTCACTCTCCCTCCACATCTTTTGTCTTATTCTCTTCTCTTTATTTTTAGCTAGAGTTAAAACTTTATTTTTCTTGCAATCTCTAAATTTTCGGACCTTGTTATTTATTTAAGCATGTTTGAGTTAATTTTTGCTAGTTATTTTTCTTTACACTTGAGTATGAACTAATTACTCCAAGGCAAGGGTTAGGGATTTGACTTTGCTGGTTTGTTTGAGATTCTACAGCAACTCCTTGCTGATTTCTTTATGGAGTGTTATTGATTTTACTTTTTGATGATCGAATTGTATGGATTGGTCACCTCTACAATTTGCTTTTAATATGAACTTGAAAAAGGTAGTATTAATAGAACCCTTTAACACTCCCATTAGTAAATCTGTTTTATGAATTGTGAGTGAGTTAGGAATAACTTCACCCTAATGCACTAAAAAGAACATTAGAACTTGCAAGTAACTAAGAGCATGGAAATGAACTTAGGAGTATTGCTTCGGAAGAAGCATAAGAAATGTTCTGTGGTATTGAGTCAGTGACAAAATTGTTATAGTAATCCCTAGCAGACAGCAAATGAATTTCCTAACCTGAGCCTGTTTCTACTAAACTTGCATAAGCTTTCTATTAACCACTTTCTAAACTTTACTTATTAATTTCTTTAGCACATTTTTAGTCCTTTAACAATCTAAATTTTTGTTACCTTCATTCTCCTAAATAGCAACTTTTGAGGATAAATTTTGTTAACTTATCCCTTTGGATCGATCTTGTTTACTACAACTTCAAAGTGTATACTTGCACTTTATTAGTTATCAACAATGTTAAATTTATTAAAAGAAATAATGAGTTTATATTGACTCAATCAAATTATATGGAACAATTTTTTTAAAAAATTGAATTGTTTTGAGTACTATTTCTACTTCTTATGATTCGAATTTGAAACTTAGGAAGGATGTAGGAGAACCAATTTCGCAACATAAATATTCTCAATTAATTGGTTCATTGATGTATCTTGCTAATTGTACTAGGCCTTATATCGCATATATTGTTAATAGATTAAGTATGTATAAGTGAAACCCAGATGAATATCATTGGTGTGCTATATTAAAAGAGTGTGTAGGTATCTTAAAGGTACTTCTAATCTTGATATTTGCTATACTATTTTTCCCTCAATAATAGAAGGATTTCGTGATGTCAATTGATGTCTAAATCAGATGAAACTAAAGCAACTAGTTGTTATGTCTTTACTTTGGATGGTGTAGCAGAATTGCTCATCCACAAGTGTATGGGGTCAAGTTTTAATATAGTGTAAGAGATGTAGAGTATTGTCCTCAAGATTGGGTTTCTAGCTCACTTAAGTACCACAAATACTAACAATCAATTTTATTTAGAGAAACCAATAGGGTAAAATTATGCAAATTAAATAAACACTAAAAATAATAAGGTGAGAAAATCGAAGAGAAAGGGTCCTAGAGAGTTGATATCACCGACTGGTCTTATAAGCCAATTAATTAATTTAACCAAGAATTAACCAATACAAATTCTATAAGCAAGAACACGCATATATAAACTATCTCTTCTAAGTACAATTTAATCTCCCTACTAATTAAGAAATTAATATTCCTATTCAATTTCATTAACAAAGCAAATGCATGAAATTCAGTTATATTAAACTTCTCAAGTCATCCTAAATCTACTAATCTTAGAACTACTTTAGTCATGCATTCAAGTTCTAATCTAAACCCCCTCTTCTGAGCGAAAGATTCAGATCAATAAACAGTTAATCCGTGATCAAGAGATTAAAAGTAATAAACACATAAATGCGTGAATAGAATAAATAAAGGGTCTATCCCAGTAAATCAATCAATCAAACTTATAAAAATCAATGGCTACATCAATCCCTAGAATTGAGAGTTTAACTATACATGTTCAACATGAAATATAAAATCCTAAAACTAAACCTCATAAAGATTACAAAAAGGCAAGAGAAAAGAGAAGAAATCAAATCCGACTCTTCGAACTTTCATCCCCGAATCGATCTCTATGTTTTGAACTTTGAAAATCTATTTTCTCCTCTCCAAATAAGTCTCATTGCCCTCTAATTTCGTAAACTCTAGAAATCTTAAAGGTATTTTTTCTCCAAAAGGTTAAAAGTAGCATCAATGCAGCAAAATGTTCCATTTATGGAGGCGTCAATAGTGTCGAGACGTTAGGGTAGAGTTGCGACGTTGTACCCTAACAATTATGGAAATCATCGTGGTAGCATCAAGACATTATAGGGCTACTTGATCGATCCACTTACTTGTATTATGTCAATCTTAATCACGACTATCGAGACACTACGAAAATTCTGCATGTGCGTTCTTTTAAAGTCGTAGCATCGAGACGCTATAAGGTAGCATCTCGATGTTGCTGTTTCAGGTCACAATATTCAATTTTGCACTAGCGTTGAGACACTATGAACAATGTCTCAACGCTGTCCACTTAGACTATGTGGCTTCAACCTGTCTGCAAGCGTCTTAACGCTGAATTTTGGCATCTCAATACTTCCTGAGTGATATGTGAACTCTGACTTTCATTGATTCATCGAACTCTAATCCAATTTGCCTAAATTTCTCAATGAAAACTCGTAATTCTTTATTTTCTTTTATTTGCACAGTTCTTACAAAATAGATAGATATGTTTGTGAAATTACTCCAATTAATTATCAAACTAACAATATTTAAGCTATAAAAGTAACCCACAAAGTGTGTGATCAAGTGGTGGTGCAGTGGCATGGAAATCTACTAAATAAACATTAATTTCTAGATTGACCATGAAACCTGAGTTTATTGCCTTAAATTTAACTAGTAAGGAGGCAAAATGGTGAAAAAGTCTAATTGTTGATATTCATGTATTTTTAACTGGTAATCCAACTATTACTTTACATTGTGACAATCAAGCTATGACTAACATTAAAACTTATAATGGAAAAAGTAGACATATCAGAATTAGACTTAACTCTATCAGACATTTATTATCTCATGATGTGATCTTTCTTGATTTTGTCAGGTTTGAAGAGAATCTAACGGATCTATTTGCAAAAGGCTTAGCACGCAAGTGAGTTTTTGATTCATAGAGGGAAATTGGACTAAAGTCCATACGATAGTCACCACAATGGACACCCAACCTCAAAGATTGGAGTTTCCATGAAATAGGTTCAATGGGTAACAACGAAGTTGGGATGTGACTAGTAGAGTACTAATTAATTGAGGATTCTCCTCGTCCCATTTTTAAGGGGTAGTGTTTGGTATTGTGATAATAAGGAAGATTTAAACTCTGAATGAAACCAATACATGTATTATGCAGAGTGTTGGTCACAAACAACTCTTGCAGGTTTCACCTATGTGGGTGTTGTAGTGAGGTCACTACAATAGGGTTGGGTTTACTCCCTTAAAACACTCATGAAACCAGGATATGTGTGCATGATTGTCTAAAGCGCAAAACTGATCAGAATCCTTAAGTTCGTTTGTAATAAGTGTGTGAGTGGGAATTTGAATCAAATGACCTAGTTCAAGACTTCGTTCACTATGGCTCCTTCAAATGAATGCTTATTTATACTAAGTGGAGGTTTAAACCTAAAAGGTACCTACACCTATTGCATGATAAAGATGTTTATCATTTATTTTCTTTAAAATGAAAAGAAAATCGACAGTTGAAGATGAAACTAATGTTTGGTTGTGCATAGTGCAATATTGCAAAGCTTCTACAAGGCTATGATATTCAAACGGATCTTGAAGCGGATCACCATGATGTAGAGATAGAGTGGAGCCTTGCAATATTGGGGAATGAATGGGCTTAAAGTTAGCCATATTTACCCGAGACAAAAGGTTGCCTGATGCACTTCATTTGAGAGAGATGCATAGAATGATCAACACGAACAACTTGAATGTGATAGAAATGGGATAAAACACCCATATCCTTAAGAGAAAACTACCAGTTTAATGCTGCAATAAAGTATTGGATAAAAGAATTAGAATTACTACTAACGAGAAGATCATCAACTTAAATAAGAAAAATGACTATGTGTAGTCCAATCTCAGGAAATGATTATAGATGTATTAGACTTAAATCCACAAAATCACAAAGTTAGAAAGCGTGAACTTAGTTTTGAGAACCATGCACGTGGACTCTATTTGAGATCATATAGTCCTTTATTAACTTTGAGAACGAGTCGGTCATAAGGAATCAACAAAATAAGTAGGTTGTTTTATAAACATCTCCTCATGTAAATCACTGTGGAGAAATGCATTATGACCATCAAGTTAGTGGACCGAAGCTTGGGATAAGGTAGAAGTTTGGAGTTGGGAGGGCCAAAGCTTGGGCCTAAGGATCCATTTTTTGAGTGTGTGATCATCGGGTGAACTTTTTGGGAAAGAGAAGGTTGGACAGTGGGTGCCTTGCTAATGGGATATATATATATATATATATATTAATATTGTAGTTTTAAAAAGTATTTACAAAAATATTGTAGTTCTCAAACTATTGTCGAAAATATTGTCGTTTTATTCAAAGCCGTCCCTTGAAGAGACAACATTCTCCACACATCGACAAATGTCGTCTCTTGAAGAGACGATTTTGCCACATGTGGAAAAAAAATTGTTCATAGGCCGTCTCTTCAAGAGACTACCTATGAAGATTTTATTTAAAACTTTATGTTGCCTCTACGCCTTTTGTTGTTTTATCTGCCAGTTCTTAGGTTCAATTCTCAATTCTGACACTTCATGTTTATTTTGTTTTTTTTTTCCTTGCATTTTTTTTCCTTTTCTTTTCTTTTCGTTTTTTGACCACGTTTATTTTTTTTCTTGACTAAATGGATACTATTTTTTTCAAAATAAATTTAAATTGAAATAAATAATATTTAATTAGACACTTCTTCTTTTTTAGAATAAGATAACTAATATTTTTTAAAGTAAACAATAAACATAAAGTTTTATTTGAAAATTTAGCTTAGTAATTTTAATTTTTTTGTGTAAAATGATTTATAGTATTTAAATAAAAAAAATGGATTCTGAAAATATCTAAAAAAATTTTCTTTTCTTCTTGACCAAATGTGTACTTTTTGCTTGACTAAATGGATGTAATTTTTTTTTTCAAAACAAATTTAAATTTAAATAAATATTATTTAATTAGACTCTTCTTATTTTTTTACAATTAAATAACTAATATTTTTAAAAAAAGGATGAACATAAGGTTTTATTTGAAAATTTAGCTTAATAATTTTAATTTTTTGGCCTAAAATTGTTTATAGTATTTAAATTAAAAAAAAAATGGATTCTAAAAAATATATGGGATTGAACTCAGGAGCTCGCAGTAAGGACAACAAAAGGCATGAAAGCCTTACCACTGCATCAACTATAAAACTTTAAATAAATTGTTCATAGGTCGTCTCGTCAATAGTTGACCTTTGAATAATTTTTTTTCCACATGTGACAAAGAGACGACTTTGAATAAAAAATGCAATATTTTTCAGAAATAGTTTGAAAACTACAAAATTTTTGTAAATATTTTTTAAAATTACAATATTAAAAAAAATATTCTAGTAGTGGGTGGATGTGGGCTTGGGTTTATGTGTGATAGGCTAATGGATTGGGAGGTGAGAAGGCATGGGTTAATCGATGGGGAAGAGAAGGGCATGGAAGGAGGGGTTGAGTTCGAGGAACTAATAGGATGAGGTTGGAAGATAATTGACATTGCAATTAGCAAGGTAGAAGGGGAAGTAGATGAGGGTGGCGATACGTAGACAAGAACGAAGGAAGAGTTGGGGAAGAAACAAGAGAGAAATAGGAGGAAAAGCTAAAAACTTGGGATTCGAGTGATATTGCTAGACAAAAGTAGTAGGTAAATGAGGATTAAGGGCACCAATGGAAAAGATTGTTCATTAAAACAACATGAAAAGACACAAATATTCGACCACTATGACGATCGAGACAAAGATAACCTTTGTAAGACAAACAGTAACTTGAGAAAACACATTCCTTAGATCAGGATTGGAGTTTATAATCATTATAAGGGCCAAGAAAGGGGAAACAAGCGCACCAAATTTTTTTCAAAAGTTTAATTAAGCTGATTTTGAAACATGATAGAATAGGGAGAGGAATTAGTAATAAGGGGAATAAGAACCCGATTGATGAGATAGGGTGGCTATTTGGAATGCATAAGATCAAAAAATTTTAAGCAAATGAGATTGAGCGAGAGGGAAAAAACCCACCTCGACAACATGTCTATTCTTTCCCTCAACACTTCTATTTAGTTGGAGAGTGTAGGGACAAGATATACGATGGTGTATCAAATTGGTTTTCGATCATTCTTTTGAGATTGAGAAAAATAGGTAATTTGTCACTTTTAGAATGCAT
>JAOANK020218924.1:0-16091 GCA_026257165.2 Telfairia occidentalis
TCCTTAGATTTTAGTTTCATTTTCAATGCGTGGTTTAAAGGTTGTTCTCTCCCAATTGCTTTATAATCAGGGATCTCGCCTGTTTTCAATGGTGTTTTCAAAGTTCAGTGAGTTGCGCATTTATGAAAATCTGCTTCCAAAATTGATCCAAAATTTCCTTGAGTTTTATAAGCATGCATGTAGTAGTGGTCCTAGGCTTGGGATAAGTCGGGTCGTTACAGTTTAGCAAAGTTGAAGTGTATGTAGTATTGAAACTTTTGAAAGTATAAAAGTATTTTTGAAACAAAGTACAAAGTATAAGACTATTTTATATAATTTAGCCAAAAAATATAGAGAAAGAAAAGTAGAGAGAACCAAATGAAGATCAAAATATTGTAGAAAATGAGTGGAAAATTACTTTTTATAGTTGTAGGAAATGGAAGAGATTTACAAAACTTTTAGATTGCTAAACTTTAGATATTCTAAAATAAAATATGATTAAATATGATAATTATTCAATTAATTTATATAAATTAAGATAGCTTTTCATGTTCTAGAATTTTAAATTACATTGATTTAAATTAAAAATAAATAATTTAATAGTTAATGGTAATTAATTATGAGCGACATTGTAAATTTAACATTTATGGATGAACAAAATAGTCCAAAAAAGTTTTTCTAGTATTATCACTTTTTAATAGATAGATTATAGATTGAAAAGTTTACTGCTGAAATATAGCCCCTTATCCACTTCCTCCACCTTTTTCCAAATCTCTTTGGGGGCATTTGGGGCAAGGACTTGGGAGGAGTAAAGTTGGGGGAAGTTGGACTACAAAATTTTACCACATGTTTGGAGGAAGGAATTGGTGGGTGTAAGGACCCGACTACTAAACAAGAATTGCCTAGGTTCCCGAACAGCATGCATGCTCATGAACGAAGATTTTATAAGTTTTACCAACACTAAAATTATTTATTCTTGTATATAAGAAATAACTTTATTTCAAATAATTCAAGGCACTTCGGGATCCCAATTTCAAAACAAAATAATAACAACTAACTGTATCCGCAATTGAGCTAGTATAAAACAAATCGAAGTACTTGGTTCAGAAACACTTTAATGAAAAAATGATGAGAAACAATGTGAATTTGTGGAAGATTGGACTTGTGACCATGACCTTAGCAATCCCTCCTCATCATCTACCACGACGGCCCATTTTGTTACCTAAAGAAAAACAATAAAAGAATAGGTTGAGTATAAAAGATATACCCAGTAAGTGATCCGACCCTCGAGGTCAGACCTATATCACACACAAGCATGCAGAGAATGGCAATCTCATAGGGGACCTCAATACAATAACTACGTAGAGAAACAATATCTCATGGAGGATCCTCAACATAATACTGTGTAGAGGCATATAATCTCATGGAAGACCTCAATATAATATTCACGCAGAGAAAACACATTCTCATGGAGGACCTCGATATAATAATCATGCAGAGAAAATATTCTTATGGAAGACCTCAATATTATATTCATGTAGAGGGTTACAATCTCATAAACGACCTCAGTATTATATTCATGCAGAGAACTACCCAAACATCACACATGCTCAACACAATATCATGTCACACTTAAATATCTCCTACCATACACATAAGTATGACAACCACATCATGACTCTCAACACATCACACCTAATTAATATCATGCATAAGAATAAAGTAGGATAACCACATCACATATCACAACACAACGAACAGTCATCTGAGCAAGTCTGAATGCTTGTACAAGGGTGGGATCACCTACCTTAATTTGCTGGAAACAAGTAACTTTTAAGAGACTCGGGGATCGGTTCCGTTAGCACCTAAGTCACAAAGACCCAAAATGTCCAATAAACTAGCTATTCATCATTAAACCTTTTATTGAAAAGGGAAACTAGGACTTTTTAAGGAAAAATAATATCGAAGAAGGCACGACCCACTCTCTGTCCAATCACCACCCACGCGGCGCCGCTGTCCGCCACAAGTCGTCCACGCCTTGTTGCAATGTGGGTGAATAAGGACCGCATTTAGACTCTACTCAACCTCAGGAGTCTAATGGCGTTTAAAAAGGGACCAACGGTGAGGCATCATGCGCTGCCAAGTGTGGCTCAAGTGTTGATGTGTGTGCTGTACGTGCCGCCGCCACAGATTATTTTCACCGCGCATGACTCCTCACCGTCGGTTCGATCGTGGTTCTGCTTTTTCCAACCTGTAGATCTCGACCTCGTGCTTCCTTCGAACCATTTTTTGGGCCAAAAACACCACTTCTAATTACCAAAAAGAAAGAAAAAGGTGATTTATGAAGGGGAAAATCCCAGAAAACACAAGAACAGAGAGTCTGCTCCCTTTCTTGTTCTGTCAAAGTATGCATAGGCGTTGAAGAAATCGTCCCTTAAAGAAGAACTCGAATCGAGCCACGAAATTAGGGAAAACCAAGGAAAAGGAGGAAATTTGCGTTGTCGGCAACCTACCATCGCCGCCGCTACTGTTGTGGGGCTAGTCCTTGTCTGCCGTAGATGGTACTGTGGGGAGAGTAGCTAGGTGTGAGGAGGAAATTTTCAAGAGGGAGAATGGAGGTTTTGCGTGAGTGTGAGTGGGGAAAAGAGAGGAGGGGAATTCTTTGTGAAAACAAATTAAGGAGGTTTGGTGGCTAGGCTCCTAACTACATGCTTATAGGTCTGCCCAAAAACCTAATCCCTAGCCCTAATCTACTTATTAAGAAAATTTTGCCCCTTATTTCATTTTCCTTTTTCCTAAAAGAAAATAAAATTCCCTTAGTTTAAACTTACTTAAATATTCCTTATTTAACGAATAGGCCAAATAAAAGACTAATTATTCAAAACATTAAGGAAAAACAAAAATGGGACATTACAACTTACCTATCTTAAGAACTTTCGTCCTCAAAAGTTGCTACTCTTAAAATAGTTTGGGGTACTTGGTTTTCACTTCTTCCTTCAGAACCCAAGTTTCTTCCTCCCACTGGTGATTCTGCCAAAGAACTTTCACTAAAGCTATCTCCCGGTTGTGTAGTACTTTTGTTTCTCTAGCAACAATTTGAATGAGTTTCTCCTCATAGCTCAACCTCTCACTAACATGTAAAGGTTGGTAATCTATCACATGCAATGGATCCACCATGTACTTTCGCAATAAAGAGATGTGTAACACATTGTGAACTACTGAGAGGGAAGGCGGTAAAGCCAAGCAATAGGCCGTAGGGCCTATCCGCTCCAATATTTCAAATGATCCAATAAATCGTGGGTTCAACTTCCCATTTCGGAAAAATCTTAGGACTCCATGCATAGGAGCCACTCGTACAAGCACCTGTTCACTTGTAGTGAATTCCAATTCCCTTCATCGTAATCTGACTAACGCAGGTCCTATCAACTTGTGTTCGCTGACCTCTTCCTAGCACGCTGGCGATCTACACTTCTTCCCGTAAAGGGCCTCAAATGCAAACATGTTGATGGTCGCCTAATAACTGTTATTGTAAGTAGACTCCATTAGATGAAGGTGTAAAGTCCAAGACACAAGCCCTCAACATATCCTGCAGAGTTTGATTCAGGCACTCAGTATTGCTATTCGTTTATGGATGAAAGGTTGTATTGAAATTAAACCATGTCTTTACTACCTTCTACAAGCTTTGCTAGAAGTTGGATGAAACGAGGATCCTTATCAGATACAATAGAGACAGGTACCTTGTGTAGCCTGACAATCTCTTCCATATACGAACGTGCCCACTGTAGTGTATGTAGACTTTCCTGGCATGAAATGCACTGACTTGGTAAGCCTATCAATAACAACCCAATCACCATGTATCCCTTGGATGTTCTAGGCAAACAAGTGATAAAATCCATGGAGACATACTTCCATTTCCATTGTGGTACAGTTAAGGGTTGCAATAGCCTTGTTGGCCTCTGTCTGTGAAATAGCAGCCCCGAATTCGATGGTAACAAGAAATCCTCCTCTGTCCTGCCCTTCATAGTTTGCACCTTTCCATCATGTCAGGTTCTTTCTGTTGCGCATCAATAATCCTCTAACACAGACTGGTGGTAACTGACATTTGTGATAGTTGAGCGGACCTCACCAACCATCACTACTATCTCCATTACATCCAAGTCTCGGTGAATTCGAGTCTGTGCGGTACCTAAGGCTGCCGTATGTGCCATCTTCATACTGAGCGCTTTGGGTACTACATTAGCCTTACTTGGACGTGTTATCTTCTTACTGAACACGGCTACTTGCTAGTGTGGTTGACATCAGACGTGCAGAAAGTTCGATAGATTCAGTGCCTGTTGTGAGAGTTTGCGGATGTCGTCCTAGATGACCTTCCAAGCCTACCCCTATCTAGAGAAGTAGATTTTTGTATCGAGGAACAAAATCCATTTCCAAAGATCCTTAGAAGATGACCCCAGCAGAGTTGAAGGAGTTAAAAGCCCCAGTTCAAGAACTGTTGGAGAAAGCGTTCAAAAGCCTTAGTGTTTCGCCTTAGGGAGCACCAGTGTTATTCGTCGAGAAGAAAGATGGGTGCATGCAGCTGGGCATTGATTATGAAAGTTGAATAAGGTGATAGTCAAGAATAAATATCCCCTACAGCAAATCGATGACCTTTTTGATCAGTTATAGGGAGCGACCATCTTCTCCAAGATCAATCTACAATCAAGATACCACCAATTGAAGATCAGGGATGAGAACATCCCAAAGACGACTTTCAGGTTCAGGTATGGGCATTATGAGTTTGTAGTCAAGTCATTTGAACTAACAAACGCCCCAACGGTGTTCATGGAACTAATGAACAAAGTGTTTAAGGAATTTCTTGACACCTTTGTGGTAGTATTCATCGACGACATCTCGGTGTACTCGAAGACAGAAGAGGAGCATCTCAGGAAGGTTCTAACAAGCTTGAGGATTAATAAATTGTACGTTAAATTCACCAAGTGTGAGTTTTGGTTGCAGAGGTATCCTTTTTGGGACACGTGGTGTCTAAAGACAATATCTCAGTGGATCTAGCAAAGGTGGAGGCAGTGACCAACTGGTTGTGTATGTCAAATGTCAGCGAGGTATAGAATTTCCTGGGCTTGGCTGGCTACTACCGGCGGTTTGTCCAAGACTTTTCTAGCATAACTTCACTATTGACTCAGTTAACTTGAAAGAGTAATCGGTTTGAGTGGACTGATGCGTGTGAAGCCAGTTTTCAAGAGCTTAAACAAAGGTTGGTCACTCACAGTGCCAAAATGGACAGAAGATTTTGTAGTGTATAGTGACGCCTCCAAGAAGGGGTTTAGGTGTGTGTTGATGCAGCACAAGAGGGTCATAGCATACGCATCTCGTCAACTGAAGGATTACGAGTGCAATTATTCGACACATGACCTAGAACTAGCAGTAATGGTATTTGCCTTGAAAATATGGAGCCTTTATTTATGTGGAGAAAAAATCCAGATTTTCGCAGATCAACAAGGTCTCAGTCTCCCTGCCTTCATCGCGGAGATGATGCTTGGTACAACTCTGGCTTGCAACTCTCTAAATCTGA
Organism: Telfairia occidentalis; assembly: GCA_026257165.2. Taxonomy (NCBI): domain Eukaryota; kingdom Viridiplantae; phylum Streptophyta; class Magnoliopsida; order Cucurbitales; family Cucurbitaceae; genus Telfairia; species Telfairia occidentalis. The sequence continues at coordinate 5,549 of JAOANK020218924.1, forward strand.
AGCTCGTTATTAGGAGTGGGCTGACAACCACTTTCTTATAGAAACAATCAATGATAACATGGTTGGCAGCCAACCATTCCTTGCCCAAGATGATGTCAAAGTCCGACATATCTAACACAATAAAGTTCACATCTAAAAAGTGATTTAACACCAACACCTAACAATTTTTAACACGTGCTATGAACACCACCCCTGCTGGGGTGGCGACTGACATCACAAAATCTAAGGGTTCAAGCTTTAGCCTAGCCTCTTTTACAAAACATGCAGAAATAAAAAAAGTGCATAGTACAAAAGCATGATGTCCCAAGATAGGCAATGTACTTGTCACCACCGAGTTGCAGTTGTCGGCCTCCTGGCGAGTAGTGGCGAAAACTTTGCCCTGGTGTTGGTTACCCCACTCTGTGTTTGCAGTCTAGCCTGTACCTTCTGTTGCATTCCTGAGGCAATCTCTCACGATGTGGCCTTCATGGTGGCTTTTAAAGCACAGCCTACCGCCGATGGCACATGGTCCTTAATGATGCTACCCAGAATTCTTACACGGTGGCTGATCTCGATTTGTGCCCTGTTACACTTGGCCTTGATTCTGATTAGGCCTAGCAAAGTTGCGCTGGGGGTGCTGAGGGTGAGTGGGTGCTGGTGTATCAAACTTCTTTTTCTACCTTGAACGAAATCCTGATGCTACAACTATCTAGGAACTTTTTACCCTAGTGTCACCGATGTCTACACATCAATGGATTTTGAATCCACCAGGGAGACTGCCTTCAACGCCGTCACGTAATCTGTGAATAGTAGGTCATTACCAGGACCTGAACCCCGTCCTTTAGACCCACGATGAAATGCTCAGTCTTTTTAGCATCTGTATCCACTATCTTCGTCGCAAAACTTGATAGCCCAATGAATTCTCACTCATACTCTTCTACAAATCGACTGCCATGTCTCAAGTTTAGGAATTTAAACTACCTCTCAAAAGCTGGGTAGTATTGTGTAATGAATGCTTCTTTAAACTATAGCCACGTAACTGGTTCAGCTGTAACGTTGATCGAATGCTCGGTCGACTCCCACCATAGTGAAGCATTTTTTAGCAATATGAAGATGGCACAATGGACCTTTTATTCCTCGTGACAATTCATGTACCGAAAAACAGCTTCCATTAATGAAAGCCAAGACTCCACCTTAGTCGGGTCGACTGCCACTCCATTGAAGACCTGGGGGTCGTACTTCTTAAAATATTTTAGGTATTTAACTTGAGGCGAAGTCAGCCCACGATTCTGGAAGAACTACAACATCTGGTTGTTCAACCCGACCAGTATCATGGCCTACACAGCCTTCACCGTCAAAGGTTCTGCTGTCGGGGGAACCTACTGACCTGCCAGCTGCTTATTGGGTTGCTCCTCCTCAAGTTGTTCCACAGGCTGATTCTTAGGGACTGCAGGCAGGGGAGCCACTCGGCCCTACCTCTACCTCGACCATGACACTCAAATCCTCTGTAGCGGGGTGGCTTGTTCTAAGAACTAAACCCAAATCAGCTCAAATTAACACACCATTCAGAAATCAAGCAAATTACAACCAGACATTGAGCACATCACAATTTACTTAAATCATCAGCCATCTTATTCTTAAGGTTACGGCATGCATGGTGATGACGAGGTGGTTGCTACATGACCATGGCGACATACAAAGGCTTATGATGTAAGTAGTCTACATAATCGTATTGGCTATAATACCAACTGTAAGGACCCGACTACTAAACACAAACTGTCTAGGTTCCTTACCAGCATGCATGCTCATGAACAAAGATTTTTGCAAGTTTTACCAACACTGAGATAATTTATTCTCGTATATAAGAAATAACTTTATTTCAAATAATTCGAGGTACTTTGGTATCCCAATTTCAAAACAAAATAATAACAACTAACTTATGCTCAATGGAACTAGTTTAAAACAAATCTAAGTACTTGGTTCAGAAACACTTTAATAAAAATAACAATGAGAAAAAATGTGAATTTGCGGAAGGTTGGACTTGTGACCATGGCCCTAGCAATACCTCATCGTCATTCAGAACAACAACCCTTTTTGTTACCTAAAGAAAAACAACACAGAATGGGTTGAGTATAAAAGATATACGTAGTAAGTGACCCGACCCTCGGGGTCGAACATGCAGCACACACAAACATGCAGAGAAAGGCAATCTCATGGGGGACCTCAATACAATAACCTCGTAGAGAAAGAACATCTCATAGAGGTCCCTAACATAATAGTGTGTAGAGACATACAATCTCATGGAGGGCTTCAATATAATATTCATGTAGAGAAAATACATTCTCATGGAGGACCTCGATATAATAATCATGTAGAGAAAATATTCTCATGGAAGACCTCAATATTATATTCATGCATAGGGTTACAATCTTATGGAAGACCTCAATGTTTATTCATGCAGAGAACTACCCAAATATCACACATGCTCAACACAATATCACGTCACACTTAAATATCTCCTACCATATACATAAGTATGACAACCACATCATGTATAACCTCTCAACACATCACACCTAATTAACATCATGCATAAGCATAAAGTAGGGTAACTAGGTCACATATCACAACACAACTAATAATCATTTGAGCAAGCCCAAAGGCTTGTCCAAGGGTGGGATCACCTACCTTAATCTATCAGAAACACCAAGTAACTCTTAAGAGACTCGAAGATCGGTTTCTTTAGCACCTAAGTCACAAATACCCATAATGTCCAATTAACTCCCCATTCATCATTAAACCTTTTAATGAAAAGAGAAACTAGGACTTTTTAAGGAACACATACTACCGAAGAAGGCACGACCCACTCTCTGTCCAACCACCACCCACACGCCACCACCGTCCGCCACATGTCATCCAGTGTTGTCGTGATTTGTGTGAACAAGGACCGAATTCAAACTCTATTCAATCTCAAAAGTCCAACACTGCAAGAATCAAGCCATACAGAGGCCACACACGCCACCAAGTGCGGCTCGAGTGTCGACGTGTGTGTTTCCTGTGCCACGCCACAAATTGTTTTCACTGGGCATGACACTTCACTGTTAGTCTGATCATGCTTTTGCTTCTTCAAAGTGTAGATCTTGACCTCATGCTTTTTCTCGACCCTTTGTTTTGCCAAAAACAACACTTCTAATTGTCGAAAAGAAAGAAAAAGGTGATTGAGGAAAGGTGATAGCTCTCTAAAAGAGAGTTATATAACTCAAATATATGCTCATTATGAGTACATTTAAAATGTCTAGCTCTCATTTTTTGTTAATTTGCATTGAATTATTCTTCATTATTAATTTAATGATGATATGTCACATGGGAATTAATATAGGCTTCTTAACGTAAATTTTGTAGTTAGAATGATAATTTTTATTATTTAGTGTCTAGGATAATTTGAAAGCTCAAATATGTTATCCTGGCAATTTAACAGGCTATGCGGTAGAAATGCTGTAGCATTGCTGCAGTATAGCAGTAGAAGAAAAACACGCACACTGGAATTTTATTAAATGAGCTAGCACGCAGAATGTGATAAACCCGAGATTTTAACCTAGTAGGGATGTATGTTACATCTTGGAGGCTTAAAGGATGCTATTTAAAAGTGAAAACCCCTTATTTTGGGTATAAAAGTTTGGGGCAGCCGTAATATACAATTTTTGGGAGAAGGAAAGGAAAAACCCATTCCTTGAAAGAGAATGAAGGCCCCATTGCAGCATGGGAACTAAGTAGCAACAACTTTGAAGGAAGAAAACGTCGTTGGAGTAGCTGAAAGTTTCACCTATAGCTTCATGTCTTCTCTTAAGTTTCTTTTACTTAGTTTCTATTTAGTATGAATGCTTCACACTTTGTTAGCATGGACATAAACATGAGAAGGAACTGATTTTCCTTGTGGTTTAGGTGTGAGATAAACCTTAATTTAATGTTGTGATTTGTTTAGTTATTTTCTTAAATAGAATTATTTCTTTCAGCTCATTCTAGTTGCTTTATCTTCCATAATGCTTAGTCTAGTTGGCCATCGGTTAAATATTTTAGTTAGGCTTAATACTAAAGGGTTGAGTTTAATCAAAAACACTAGAATGATGCTGTAGTGGTTACCCTTTTAATCGTGTCGAATAGCACTAGACATAGTGTATTTGGCTATAAAATCATATGGGTAGGTGCTAAACTTGATTATAGTTAATCTGCATTTAAACATAAGACTGATTAGCTTAATAACTCATAGAACTTGAAAGTGTTTCTCATGAGTCGTTCCCAAATTTGCTGGAAATTAATATTGTTTTAGAAAATGCTCTAGCAAAGTCACCGCATCTGAGGTAAGGAGATTCAAAAAGCTAAAACTGCCTTTCTTTCTGAATATCTTTTGTCTACTGTGTATGCTAGCACACTTCTATCACATTTTTACAGTATTACTTTCTTTTTTTTATTCTTTATTTCACTACCGATTAAACAATATTATTCTTCCAACCCTTCTTTCTTTTTGTCGCACAATAGAAAGTAAATTTTGCTTGAATGGTTAAAGAATCTTTGTGGAGACGATATCCTGGAATACTTTCTCTTTATTACTTGTACGATTGCATGTACTTGAGCATTCTTTGTCTTCATTTTTAGTATTATTCTACATTGCTGAAGCATATTCGTCGCATTTCTGTGAAGACAACAAGTTTTTGGCACTTCTGTCGAGGACTCTTTTTAACTATCAAGCAATTTTTTTACTCAATATCACTACAACAATCCTTCTAGTTTCAAGTTAAGCTAACTTGTAGTTGTATCCTTACAATTGCACGTGATATTTAGCATATGTACAACGGGCATACGTTGGGATTTCATATTGACTTTTAAATTGAAGGGACCTTCCGTCAACATATTACAACAAAGAGCTTTACAAATGGATGAATTATTAGAAATAAGTGCTCAAGTCTCTGCCATGTCCAACATGCTGCAACAAATGAGCATGAGAGGCCTGTACCAACCGAATGCTTTTTATGAAATGGCGGACATTAGTTGTGCTTATTGTGAAGATAGCCATATGTTTGAGAACTACCCAGTCAATCCAACATCACTTTGTTATGTGGGGCAACAATCAAGTTATAGTTGTGGCTACCTTTATGATAATACTTTCAACTTGGGATGGGTTCATCACTTGAACTTCTCATGGGAGGGACAACAACAAGAACAAATAAATTTTAGCATACCTAATCCAGTCCAACAAGAATCTCCTTCAAGATTTTTTCTACGAACAACAATATTCTCCAGAATTTTTTCGCAAACCACAATATCTTCTTGAATTTTTCAAGCCACTGCAACAAGATTTTGGTCAACAAGGAATCCTACAACAATCTCCAATAGAATCAAATACTTTGAAAATTTTAATGAAGGATTATATGTCCAAAAACACATTATTATCTAGAGTCAAGCAATATCTTTGAGAAACTTAGAGGTGCAGATAAAAACGTTAGCTCATGAGCTGAAAAATAGTTTGACAAAAAAAGTTACCAAGCAGTATGGAGATACCAAGAAATGAAGATAAAGAGCTAGAAATCACTACAAAAATTTCTCTTATAGTTGAGAATCTTGCTACAACAAAATCATCACATAACACTCAATTGAAAGAACAACAAGTAGAAAGTTCAAATGAAGAAGATGAATTTGCAGAGAATGAGCCGTTGAGAAAGAAACAAGACCAAAGGAAGAATACAATTGTTGTAGAAGATGCTACAACAACACCAAAGAAGATTTATAAGGAAATGCCCACCATCAGATCATGCTTACTAGAATGCCTGCTATCAAAAGATGTTGTAGAGGATGTTGTGGCATATTTTGTAGCACAAAGACAGTTCAAATGTTTAGAGCTAATTGAAAGGACATTTCAGTTAGCAAATCGATCAATCATCGAACCACCTAAGTTACAAATGAAACATCTTTCCTCTAACTTGAATTTCTTCTACTTAGAATTAAATAGAACTCCGCCTACTTTTATTTCCACACAATTAAAGCAGGTCATCGAACAAACACTAGATGATCGCTAATGCGATTTAAACTTCATCATTAAAAACATGGTTGCACAGGAAATAATCAAATGGCCATGGAGAAAAATGTTTATCTACCACCATTGCCGTCACTCTCCCCCTAGAAAATCCAAGGAGTCATCATAGCCTGCTGAAGAAGGTGTTGAAAACTGAAGGGAAGTTGCTCTCTTTTCTAAATCTTTTTCTTGTACTTAGTCATGATCTCTAATGTCTCTTGCTTTTATCATTGTTTCTCTCAATGCTGGCATTATCCACCAGCATTCTCTTATGTTATTTGCTCCTTTTTCATCTATAGTTCACAGGCTCATACTTCATGTGTTTCTGGATTGCCGCATTATTATTGCCTTTGTGTGTTGAAGGAAAAAGAAAACTCCCTTGCCTCTAGTTATAATGTGTCTAGCTAATACGTTGTGTGCATATGTACCCAAGTCTATATTAAGTGGGAGTCTGTTGCTCAGTAGTTTGTCCAACTTTGTATGCCTCAGTTCAGTTTTGTGTATTCTGTGATCAGTTCGATGATGATAATTCCTCTCTACTTCCCTAAAAGCACCCACACCTAATCGCTTTCTGGAGCTTATAGCTAGCTAGCATTCTTTAGGTGTGCCCAACTAAACAAAGTTGTACAACTTTCCTTGTTTTTCTTTGAAAGAAGCTTCGCTAACAAAACCTCCCTCGCAATTTTCTTCAATTGTTTATAATTTCTCATTATTGTCTCACACGTTTCCCCTACCCCTTACACTAGCTATTCATCTTAGTCAACAATGAGGACATTATCAAATTCAAGTTGAGGGTAGTGTGCCTATTTAGAAGTATAAGTATGTGCCATTTATAATCATTTTGTAAAGCAAGTGAGATTCCTCTATTTTGAAAAAAAAAAAAAAACCAAAACAAAAATAAAGGAAATGAGAAGGGTTTTGTGTATTGCTCGTAGTTGGATATTCAGCGCCTAGAAAGCAAGGATAAGGCAGAATGAAGGTGATACACCCGACTCTTCTTTATGAGTTGCTCGTAGTTCGATATTTAGCACTTGAGAAACAGGGATAAGCCAAAATGAAGGTGACGAATTATCCTTTTCTTCTATGTAAAGAAACAACATTATAACAGAAAGGGAAGGTCACTCAAAGTTGTAGCATTTATAGCACAAACTAGTCTTCGCCCTTAAATGTAGAAGTCTTGAGGTTTTTCAAGTGAATGATAAAATATTGTGGTAGGCGATGAAAGCCGAAGCCTCAGGATAGGAAAAAGAAAGAAACGAATGCAACTTATGACCTAGTTTGGAGTCTTAAAAAGGCCAGTTGGATGTAAGTTACTAGAGTGAGTAGGAAGTGGTGCGACAAGGAAGTAGATAAAACTAAGAAAACTACCTCTAAATGATCATAGGACTTGTAAATTGAGATTGCATAGCTGGTGATTACTAGCTAATGGCGATATGTTTTACTTGATGACAAGCAAAGATTCAAGCTTGGGGGTGTGATAACCCTTCAAAAGAGAGTTATATAGCTCAAATATATGCTCATCCTTGGTCCATTTGAAGTGTCTAGCCCTTGTTTTATTGTTAATTTTCCCTGAATTATTCTTCATTATTAATTTAATGATGATGTGTCACATGGGGATTAATATAGGCTTTTTAACGTGAATTTTGTAGTTAGAATGATAATTTTTATTATTTAATGTCTAGAATAATTTGAAAGCTTAAATCTGTTATCCTGACAATTTTACAGGTTATGCGGTAGAAATGTTGTAGCATTGTTGCAGCATAGTGGCAGAGGAAAAACAAGTGTGCGGAGATTTCATTAAATGAGCTGGCATGTAGAATGTGATAAACCTTAGATTTTAACCTAGCAGGGACTTGTGGCATCATCTTGAAGGCTTGGATGCTATTTAAAGGGGAAAAAACCCTTATTTTCAGGCATAGAAGTTTAGGCCAACCGTAATATACAATTTTGGGGAGAAGGAAAGGAAAAACCCATTCCTTGAAGGAGAAAGAAGACTCCATTGCAGTAAGGGAACTAAGAAGCAGTAGCTTTGAAGGAAGGAAACGTTGTTGGAGTAGCTGAAAAGCTCACCTACTACTCCATTTCTTCTCGTAAGTTTCTTTTAGTTAGTTTCTATTTAGTAGGAATGCTTCACACTTTGTTAGCATGGATATAAACGCGAGGAGAACTAATTTACCTTGTGGTTTAGTTGTGAGATAACCTTACTTTAATGTTGTGATTTGTTTAGTTATTTTCTTAAATAGAATTATTTCTTTCAGCTCATTCTAGTTGCTTTATCTTCCATAATACTTAGTCTAGTTGGCCACCAATTAAGTATTTTAGTTAGGCTCAATATTGAAAGGGTTGGGTTTAATCGAAAACACTAGAATGATGTAGTAGCGGTGTCGAATAGCCTTGACATAGTGTATTTAGTTGTAAAATCATATGGGTAGGTGCTAAACTTGTTTATAGTTAATCTGAGCTTAGACATAAGACTGATTAGCTTAATAACTCATAGAACTCGAACGTGTTTCTCATGAGTTTTTCCCAGATTTGCTGGAAATTAATTCTGCTTCAGAAAATGTTATAGCAAAGTCTCCCCATCTGTGGTAAGGGGATTCAAACAGCTAAAACTACCTTTCTTTCTGAATATCTTTAGTCTATTGTGTATGCTCACACACTTCTATCACATTTTTACGGTATTACCTTCTTTTTCTTATTCTTGATTTCTCTACCGATTAAACCAACTTTATGCTTCCAACCCTTCTTTTTTTTTTGTCGCACAATAGAAAGTAAAATTTTCTTGAATGGTTAAAGAATCCCTGTGGAGACGATATCCTAGAATACTTCATCTTTATTACTTGTACGATTGCTTATACTTGAGCATTCTTTGTCTTCATTTTTAGTATTATTCTGCATTGTTGAAGCATATTTGTCGCACTCTTGTGAAGACAACAAAGGGAAAAATCTCGAAAAGCATAAGAACCGAGAGTCCGCTGCCTTACCTATTCTGTAGGGAGTATGCATAGGCGCTTAAGAAATCGTTCCTTAAAAGAGAACTCAAATGGAGGAACGAAATTAGAAAAAAACCAAGGAAAAGGGTGAAATTCGCGTCGCTAACAATCTACGGCCGCCACTGCTGCTGTTGTCGTCGAGGTTTGTCTTTGTCTATCGTAGATGGTATTGTGGGGAGAGTAGTCGGGTGTGAGGAGGAAATTTTCGGGAGGGAGAAGGGAGGTTGTGTGTGAGTTTGAGAGGAAAAGAGGGAAAGGGAACTCTTTGTGAAAATAAATTTGGGAGGTTTGGTGGCTAGGCTCCTACGTACATACTTATAGGTCTCCCCAAAAACTCAATCCTTAGCCCTAATCCACTTATTACGAAAATGCTACCCTTATTTCATTTTCCTTTTTCCTAAAAGAAAAGTAAAATTCCCTTAGTTCAAACGTAATTAAATATTCCTTATTTAATGAATATGCCAAGTAAATGACTAATTATTCAAAAACGGGACATTAGAATGGGGTAGAGTTTGGTTGGAAACTCCCCCCAACTCCTACTTACTCTTCATATTACAATTCACAACCCCCTTTTATTTCTCTCTATCTATCTTATCTTTCTTCAGGTAGACCCCACATCCATTCCACTCCATAATTTCTCTCTCTCCTCCTCTCTTTTTTACTATCCTTCATTACTATTCTCTTTCTCCGTCTCATTTTTTTCTTATTCAACTTTTTTTTTTATATTTAATTGCTTCTATTTTTTTTTTGGTTGACAAATTAATTACTTTAGTTTTATCTCTATTTCCATCCTCTCCATTATATATATGGAAGTTAAGTAACAATACTGTAACGCCCAGTAATTATAGGTCAGTTACTTGTCTTTTGCCTTTAGAGATTTAACTTTTTGTTTGGTGGAATGTAGGTTCTCCTGATTCTTACTCATATCAAGAACTAGCTGAGTCGATTTGAGACACATACCGGAATTGGGTAAGTAGTTCTTACTTAGAGAAAATTGGTTGCTTTCATGATTTGTGTGGAGTGTGAATTATTTTTGTGTAATTGTTTGTGTTTGCTATTAATCCTTACATGCTTTGAAGATGAGTAACATGCTGAAAATTATTAAGTAATTGCTTGTTCGAGTTATAAACGCGACATTTGTATACAGGAAGGGGTAGGTGTTTGTTGTGTTGCTGGGCGGCTGAAACTTAACACCCTTGGATGTGTTTATAAGTATGTATGCATGTTGGAAAATTTGAGTAAAATTTTTGGATGATTGATATGTTAGTAGGATGACTGTAAATTAATGCTTTGGAAGTTTTGTTAATTCATATGGGTGAAAGCATGTTGAAAAGTTTGTGGAAAGTTAATCAAATTTCATGTAGGGTGGCTGTAAAATTGGTGTTCTGGAAGATTTGTTGATTTTATATGTGTGAAGACATGCTGGAAAGTTTGTAGAAAATTAATGAGTGATCATTATGTCATTTGGAGTGGCTGTGAATTAGTGTTTTTGTTTTTGTTTTTT
>JAOANK020219240.1:0-16089 GCA_026257165.2 Telfairia occidentalis
GCCCACCTGAATTGCCAAAAGATTCAACACAAACCCAACCGATCTCCTTTGAACTCCATAAGGATTTAATAAGGACAATATCGAAATTCCCTTTTTTTGTCTCCTGAATGAGTACCAGATCTGGGTGCTGATTTTGAAGAAAAGTTTTCAGAGCAACTCGTTTAGATCTATCTCCCAACCCCTAGTATTCCAAGATATGATCTTCATAATGATCGAGATCAAAAACCTACGTCAACATTTGTTAAGAAGAGTGAGAAGAGATTTTGCTCAATTGCAACCCACACACTTCCACAATTGACAGGAATTTTGATGGTAATTCAGAACGGGGTAAAATTGAGGAGCACAACTCAAGAACTTGCTTACCTTGTCCTGCCTCCTCTGAGTGATAAAGAATATTCAAGGAACCTGCTAGTTGAGTTGAATCGAGCAAGTCTTCCTTGGCTGGAGTTGAAGAAATATGATTAGATTCCTCACTACTAATGCTAGCAATTGAGTCTTCATCAGATTCAAAACCAATACTTGGATTATTATTAGGAGAAAAAATAAGATAATTATTAGGGATTCCTCTGATAAACTTACCTTTTGAATTTGGCAGTGAGATTGCAGACTGATTGAAAACTGTTTTAGCCGAAATTCTCTTAATATATGATGTGGGTTGAGCTTCGAGGAGCAAAGGAGTTGTGCTTGAGTACAAGAGATTTCGATTCCATCTGAATTTTCCTCTATTGGTCTGGGGGGCTTGTTGAGCTTTACTATGATTTAATCGAGGAAGATGGAATTGGAAATCCTCAATTGTGGCTTGGTGATTAGAAATCAGATGTTGAAGAGACTGATCATTTGCCAATGAGTGGGAATTGGCAGGCGGAATGTCTATATGAGGATTAACTTCTTTTTGCAAACTTGAATGAGCAAATAAAATGGGAGAGGGAGGCATTAAACACGATGGGACTTCAATCGTTTCCTTAAAGTGTGAATTCACTCAAACTCTTCACAAAACCCAAGTTCAACAAGTGTTCATCTATCTTGTTGTACCATGCCCTTGGAGCTTGCTTCAACCCATAGAGAGTCTTCTTCAACCAATAAACTGTTTGTTCTTGCCTTGGCATGATGAGAACTCATTCGGTGCTCAACATAGATCTCTTCTTCTAGCACTTCATTCAGAAATGTTAACTTCACAACTAGTTTATACATCTTCCATCCATGCTAAGCTAACACATCCAATAGTAACCTAATTGTGTCCATCCTTGCAACAGGTGCAAAAGTTTCAGAGAAATTAACTCCCCAAACTTGTGAATACTCTTTCACCACTAACCTGGCCTTAAGCTTATTAACAAAGTCATCTAGATTAAATTTGGTCTTGACAACCCATTTGATTCCAATCACTTTTCTGTTTGCAGGAGGGATGTTGTTCATAGAGGACTCCAACATCAAAGCCAACAAAGAAGGATGTTGGCTATGCAATGTATCTCACTATCCCCAAGACTATCCCCTAACACAAGAGAGGAAGAACAAAAAGACCTGAAGGATCCGTTCGAACCTTTACTGGCGTGGAGGCTAGTGGGGTCATGATTAGGGTGAGCGAGTGGTATAGAGGTTATACCCACCCTATTCATGGGAGGCAAGGTTGAGAGAAGGCGCCTCAATAAAGGCATTAGGCGTATGATGCCATGTTCGTGATTTCTCGAAGATTGCTTCAAAATAAAACAATTCGACAAGAAAGGTCAAGCCCTCACTTGAATTGTTTTCTCCTAGTTACACTTTTTTAAATGTTAATGGAAAGGTGGACAAGGATCTAGTGAGAACGTTGGATGGCTTAAGCGAGGGAGGTTTGTCACGCCATTCGATTGATAGCACACAAAAATGTGTTATCCTTAGCTTGATTTTAGCTATTTTGGTTGTTTAATTTTGGAGCTTTCACGCATTTATGTGTTAATTTGTAGGTATCAAGCTCAATTAAAAGAAAATATGAATTCGAGGTTGTTCAGGTTGAAAAATGAGCTTAAGAAGACCAAATTTGGCCAAGGAACGAAGAAAGGAGGCCAAAATACAATGAGACCCGAGGCTACAGCGTCGAAATGTCATGTCAGGGCCTTGACACACTTAAAATTGCTAGAATTTTGATGTTGGGATGAACAATGTCGAAACGCTGCTCAACGACGTCTCAACACAAATGAACAACGAAGAACAGGGCGCGCTCGCCTCATGCAAAACACAGCAGCGTCTAGACGCCCCCACATGCGCGTGCATGCGTGCACACCTCACCCAGCCACTGCACACACAAGCCTCAACGTTGACACACCCCAACACGCCATCCTCGACACCGTTAGTGTTGGCACCTGCGACTTTGTTGCAGCCTTCGAACTAGGGTCTCGACGCTACACCAATTGTTGCCTTAAATGATGCTCGCGCCGCACAATAAGTTGACCATATAAGACCAGCGTCGAGACGTTGTCTCGACACTGCTGGCAGAACAAAGTAAAAAGGCCATTTTTCATTCTGGTTTCGGAGAGGCCATTTGGGGAGGCGATTTTGCACGAAGGAGCTCGATCTTCCAGAGGGTGTAGAAGCTTCCCATGGAGTCTTAGAAGCGATCCGAGGCTCGGGATTGCAAGTCTCACGTCGAAAACAAGTATAGCACGCGTCTTAGGGAGTTTTCTTTACCTGTTGTAGATTTTGTTTCTTTCTGTAAATTCTAGAGGGTGTCTCTGTTTAAATTGTAGATTTGAGTGGCAGGATTCCACATTGACTTGTTGTAACGCGATGTGACGTTTTTATGCTTAATTGATTGTATGGCTTTTCCTTATCTCTTGCGATTCATTCATGCATTTATTGGTTTAATGCTTTTAATCTCCTGATCAAAAATTAATTATTTGTATGATTTAAGTTTTAGCTCGAGAGAATAAGTCTTAGATTAGATCTCGAATGCATGACTGTAGTAGGCCAACGTGATGAGTGAAGGTTTATTTTTATAGAAGCATGTATTATTATCTCTAATAGGTCTGTTGTGAACCGTGATGACAAGCAGGTTTGCCTTGAGCTCGAGAGAGGATGAGATCGCAATGGATCTTCTAAGGGGTGATAAATGATGGGTAGTTCGTGATGTCTTGCTAGTGTATGGGTAATAAACCGAGAGGTTGAGTCTGCGCTTAGTGAGAAACTAGGTAACTTCGAGAGAGAAAGTCAAACGTTAGTTCATCACAATTTATGGTTGCATCGTGATGGAAAAGTCAGTTTGTTAATAAAGTATCTTGTCACAAAGCATGTCATTTCGGGTCAAGGTACGCTCCCTTTATGTAACATCCATCTATCGAGGAGTAGGACTAGGGTAATTTAGCTTCTCTTTCAATAACTGATTCCCCTACGTAAAATGAGGTGTGACTATCCATGGTAATTAATCAAACTAGAAACTCAATCCCGAGGATAACACTCGACACTCAAATTCACTATACTAAAACTCACTACGGTAATCGTAATGTGTTATGATCATAGATCTCGAGGCTTAGGTGACTCGAATGCTAAAAGGCTAGGCCAAGCTCGATGGTGGGACAAGGCCTAGCAAGCTCAATGCAAAGGGGCAGTCGCACACATTATGACAAGTTGGAAGCAGAGCACAAGAACCTCATAGTGGAGACGGGCTAGCACTAGAATGGTGAGCACGTAGGAGCCATGTTCATGGAGGTCAATCATGGACTGAAGCACCACCAATCGTAGCTGTGAAAACAACCAAGCTAGACATGGGCATGGGAACGTAGTCAAGCAGTGTGCAAGTGTGAGATGCGCGCCCAAGAGGGGTGAACGGTGCACACTCATATGCGACGGGGATGCACACGCTAAAAGGGCACACGGTGCACACGCACATGGGTGGTGGTGCATGTGCCAAAGGCATATTGCGCACATCTATGCAAGTGGGGATGTGAGCACCAGAGAGAGCAAACGGTACATAAGCTCGTGAAGCAAAGATGAGCATGCCAAGCAGAAGCACAGGCACGCACACAGCAAGCGACCAAACAAATGTTGGGCGATGATGAGGCACGAGGATGTGGGTGCTATCAAGTATTGCAGGCTAGCGATCCACAAGCATGCACATGTGGCAAATGGGCACGAGTGTACACGCACACAGGATGTGTGCTAGGTATCACAATCATACTAGAAGAGAGTAGATTGTGACTCCCACTAACTGGACAAGTAGTCGTGACACGTGTGTCGCCCATCGCGCTATGTGAAGGGCCAAGAAAGAGAAGTGTCGTGATGCGACCAAGGAGGATGGTGCATCTCCTAACACACCATAAGGATGTGCAGAAGAAGCCTAACTAAGGCGTAAAGAAGATTGGAAGCAATAGTGGCATCAATGGTATCAGTGACAAGCTTAGTGGGGGCCAGAGCCACAACCTTAAAAGTCGGGGTTCCGTCGAGAGTTTAACGAGTGGCTTTGGAGTTAGATGCATATTAGTATGCAAGCACGCCAGATTTCAGGTCAATTGAAAGTTGAAACATGCACTCTACATTGGCAAGTGACTCCTCAGCACTTATGACGATCATGGATGCCAAGCCAAATATGCCTTAGAATGTTCTATAGGGGGAGGCATGGTGTCAACTCTCCACCAACCCTCAGCCTCGTCCTCATGGCCTAAGTGAGCAGCCTCATGGCACATGCATATGTCATGGCATAGGCAAGCGTTGCAAGACCAGTGTCTTGGGTGTCTTCCATCAAATGGGATCTTGTGGACAGTGTCGGGCAGCACGGGTGTGTCGACATTGTGCCCCTTCCCATGGGTTGGTTCTCAATAAGAATGCTTGAGCAAAGAGAAAAGGCAGATGACATCTTAATGCTCAGGGTGGCATCCAAAAGCATCAGTAAGACTCGATAATACCAAGTTGACATGATACTTACCAATATAGCCCTGGTAAGCATCATAATGACCCAGAAAAGCCTAGTAGGCAACCATTAGGCCGACAAAAGGTCAATATGCCGAAGAAGGCCGATAGAGCCCGATAAGCATTATTATGGGCCAACAGGTCTCGGTAAGTGCTCGAATCACCCAAAAGCCCCGATAAAGGGTTTTAAGGTCGTTTTGATCTAATGAAGAGTTTGAATGGGTCCTGATAAGGTTTTGTAGTGATGTAGAAGTATGGGGGCCATGTTGTTAAGAACCAAGATGGTGATGCAACATTGTGTTATGATGACCTTGGCCTAAAGTAGAGGCAAGTCGGATAGAGTCATGAATGAAGGAAAATTAACGTACAGGCAACGCGTATGGCCAAATAAAGTTTAGTTCCACATGAGTCAAGTTGGTTAAGAGTGAAAGAACTTTGCTTAAGGTCCGACAAAGTCACAAAGAGTCGCAAAAAGAATATTTGGGCTAAAGTTTCCCTTAGGGTTCAAAGAAGTATGACCGTGACATTTGGTATCAAAGCCACACTTTGTGCATTTAGTTGGACAAATTGACAGAAGAAACAACCCAAAGGGTAATTAGAGACCCCACATTGAGTCAGAGTGCCTGGATGGCAGGGTAGTGTGGTTGTCAATATTAGAGATAGAAGAAAGAGTTAAAGTCGACTCCTTAAGACTCAATAATGTCATCAATAGACACGCAATTGAGGGGAGTCCAACCCATCAAGAAAGCAAGAACCAAGCTCATTTACTGAGGGCATGGGGGTCCAAATTTGGGAAAGAGATGATCAGAAGGTGAACCAGGTAGGGTGTCTTCAAAAGAGCCAGTGTCACGATAGAGATAATGTCAGTGGCTCCAAGTAGAAAAGTCGAGGGTCAGTGTGACATGCGCTGATCGAGTGCCAAGTTGTGCATCAAGCAAGTCCACAGGTGGTGGATAGTCTAGCTAAGTTAAGATCCAGTTGAGAAAGGAAGTAACTCAAGAGAAGAATTGCTTATACCATGAGAATGCTCTAATTCAATGGAGCGAGTGTGTCGTTAAGTCATTCTCCATAGGTAAATTAGGGCTTGCAAGGGGTCTCGATGAATGAGCCTAAGTTGCATGACGAGCCTAACGAGACAACTTTGCAGATAAGAGTTGCCTAGGCCAGTATTTGCTCAGGTGAAGGAGGCAAGGGTGTGAGAAGAAGCACGCACAACTTTCAGTGCGAAGCATCGTTGCAGCTTATCTGCCACAATGGGTGGCTCGCGCAAAGTTGGCTGAACAGTAGTGCCAATGTTTGAGAGGGCTGTGGTAAAAGAGCATCTGTACTTTTCATCGTGATGGAAGGTGCCACAAGGTCAATTTGTGGTTGGCTTGCAAGCCTCACCCCAAATAGTGCACCATTATGTGTCTATCAGAGGATATGCGATTGTTGAGTTCCGTGTTGAGGCATGAGTGTCGTAGTTGAGGCGAGTTAAGCCTAAGTTGTTGTCGTGTTTCGCAAAGTGGTTTTGAGGTCAAGTCATATGTTAAGAGGCCCACGTATGGGGTAGCATGGCATGTACATTTGTCGTGGCTATGTTGCGAGTCTCGAGACCAAGTCCAAAAATAAAGTGTGTGAAGGTCTGTTGGTGAGATAGCCCATAAACAATGCGCAAGTTCCATATTCATTCTGTCACACAAGAACTTAAGCGGGACAGAAAGCAGCTAGCTCAAGGTCGGGTCGTCATCAGGACGATGCCGAGTTTAAGTGGGGTAGAGACAATCGCACATGCATTAAGTGGACTATACCCCTCGAAGTGTGTCATCAAAGACGGTGACAGTTTAAGTGAGGGAGCATGTCATGATCATACTAGAAAAGAGTAGATTGTAACTCCCATGAAGTGGACAAGTAGTGGTGACATGTGTGTCTCCCATCGAGTTACATCAAGGTCCAAGAGAGAAAAGTGTTGTGATGCAACTGAGGAGGATGGTGCAGCACCTAACACACCATAAAGATGTGCACAAAAAGTCTAACTAAGGCGCAATGAAGGTTGAAAGCAATAACGGCATCAGTGTTGCTACCCCATGGCACATGCGTGTGTCATGGTATGGGCGAGCGCTGCAAGACGTCTTAGGCATCTTCCATCGAGAATGGGATCTCGTGGACAGTGTCGGGCAGCACAGGCATGTCGATATTGCGCCCTTTCTCATGGGCCAAAGGTTTCGACATAGACTCGGGCTAGCACCCGATATGCAAAAATGACTCAGCATGAACACGGGAGGGTCCATGCCTCAATATGTTCAGACGGTCGGATGTCTTGGAAGTTCTGAAGTGGAAAGTTATCCACGGGTTGATTCTTGAAAAGTGTGCTCGAGTGAAGAGAGAAGGCAAATGACATCCCAATGCTCATGGTGCATCCAAAAGCATCAGTAAGACTCGATAGTTGATAGCACTCCAAAAGTGTTATTTTAAGGCCTCATTTCCTGTAGTTTTATAGGCTTTCAACTATGCTTTGATGCTTTATTTGTTGACTTTGTAGGAACTGGGCATTTAGAGATGAAAATATGAATCTAAAGTTGTTCAGATTGAAAAACGAGCCTAAGAAGAGCAAAATTGGCCAAGGAATGAAGAAACAGGGCCAAAACAAGTGAAGACTTGAAGGCATGGCATCTCAATGCCGAGATAATGCGTTGAGACGCTTGCCACTTGACTCCCACGCGAGCAACGCACGTTTTGAGTAAATGAGCTTCGGGGTAGAATCGAGACGTCGCCCCTAGCATCTCGATGCCGTCGAAAGAATGCTATTTGAGCATTCTTTGGCCGCTAGTGTTCGAGGATACCTCTTTTTGGTTCGATTTTCAATAGACTATGACAAAATTCTCTTGCATTTTTGTGCTGAAGGTGAATAGGTGTCCTTGGAGTGCTCGGGACTAAGTTTCGAAACATTGAGAAGTGGGTTTACAGTGAAAACAGGTGAATTCTTTCGGGAGTACCTTCTTTCCTCTTTATCTTTTGATGTAGTCTTTAGAGGAATTTTTTAAGATGTTTAGCATGATGTACAATAGCGAAATTCCTTAGGTTTTAGGATATAGGTCTTTAATGAACTGTTGAATATATTAATTTCTTGTTGGAATGCATTTATTGTCTCTTTGTCTTTTAATTTCCAGCACCTTACGCCTTCAATTAATTGGCCACTAATTATTTGGGATGTTGCATTTATTGTCTTGCTCGAGTGAGAGGGTGATAAAGTAAGTTGTGGAACTTAGACATAGGATCTTTTATGCACGAGAATGATAGGAGAACGTGTGAGGTCGTTAATAAATATTTTGTATGCCACTTGTGTGTTCTTATTGCAAGAGATTGAATTAGGACAGCTAAGTGAAAGTGGTTGAGCTCGAGAGAGGAAACTCAATTAAATGAAATTCAAGATTTAGGTTAATTGGCAAGAAATGCATTCTGCGAGTGAATTGATCGTTTAATTTCGTCCTTAAATACACCAACACCCTAGAACCTCTCGTCTCTTGATTCTTTCACCGTTAGTGTGTCTCATTTTATTGCTTTTACCGTTAGCTTGGGTTCCTTAAATAAAATCAAAAGAATTAATCAATAATTAAGGAAATTAGAAAACTAATCTCCTGTGGACAGTACTCGATTTCTTATGTCGTTTATTACTACGATAGACCCATGCACTTGCTACACATTGTTGGGTGTGATCAATAGTACCCAGTTGACACGATACTTACTCGATATAGCCTGATAAGCGATGTAATGACAAGGCAAAGCCTGATAAGTGACCATTAG
This sequence comes from Telfairia occidentalis, assembly GCA_026257165.2. Classification (NCBI taxonomy): domain Eukaryota; kingdom Viridiplantae; phylum Streptophyta; class Magnoliopsida; order Cucurbitales; family Cucurbitaceae; genus Telfairia; species Telfairia occidentalis. The sequence goes on from JAOANK020219240.1 coordinate 8,659, forward strand.
GTCAGTAGAAGCTCATTAGGTGCCGAAAAAGGCGGGTAGAGCCCGGTAAGCATTATTATGCCCCGATAAATCTCGATAAGTACTCGAATCACTTGGTAAGCCCAATAAAGGGTTTTAAGGCCATTTTAACCTTACGAAGGGTTCAAATAGGTCTTAGTAAGGTTCCAAAATGAGGTAGAAGCATGGGGTCGTGTTGTTGAGAACCAAGATAGTGAATTGAGATGCGACATTGCATTGTGATGACCTCGGCCTAGTGTAGAGGCAAGGTTGAGCCTTAAGACTTGGCTTAGAGTAGAGGCAAGTCGGTTGAAATCGCGAATGAGAGAACATACATGTACAAGCGACGTGTATGGTCGAATGAAGTTTAGTTTCGTATGAGTCAAGTTCTGACGAAGCTACAAAGAGTCGCAAAAAGAATATTGGGGCCAAAGTTTCCATCAAGGTTGGCCATGATCGAGTCAAGATTAGCAGGCTGCACAATTCAAATTACTATGACTGTGACACTGGGCAAAGTTGGGTGGCGAGAGGCTAGAGGCTGACACTCCGCAGTGCATGCATGGGTGGCCATGGGCGCAATGGGGTTGGCATGCACGCAAGGCATTGCATGGGGAGGCACCATCACCATTACTCCAATGACCACGTGAGCCAAAGGGAGTCTTCGCAAAAACTATACAAGGAGAACACAAGGGAATGACGCTCCATTTGAATTGCTTTATAAAGGGCAAGATGAAGGAGAAGGACCAAGGAGGAACTACAAGTTCAATCAACCATTGAAGTGGTGACACACACACTTTGACTAGGTGTTGGTGAGTAGGATCAAGATACTTAGCATAAAAGGAGGAACTCCAAATGCAAAGAAGACAAGTGGCGATCAAAGAATATTCATTTCAACACAAGTGGGAAACATGGCGACTTCTTAAGGATTCTCCAAGTGAATGGGCATTTTTTTGTGATATGGAGAAGTTATTAGGAGTTAGGGGAAGTTATTCCTGGAAATATCCATATGGGTGGTTAGAATTACAAGTGGCGCATTGGATGTGAAGCTAATGTGTCCTCCAAAAATAATCTCTTGATCCTTATATAAAGGTGAACTTGCCATTTGTGTAAGAAACCTCAGCATTTTGTGTGTAATTGTGAGAGAGTGGCATTTTGTATTCTTTGAGAGATAAAGAAAAGGCTCTTTAACCCCAAAAGCAAATGTGTTCTAGTTGTTGAATTCGCAAGTACGTTAACCTCAGATAATGTCTTCTTTCATTCTTGTGTGGTGCAGCCTGCACTAGGAACAATGTTCTTAGGCCGTTCGAGGCGAAAAGAATATTATGTTGTTTTGCCCCTATGACGCTACAATATTAAGTGTTCTTTAGTTTTTTTTTTTTTTTTCTACTAAAGATATTGCAGGAATGAGAGTTAAAATCCTAGAACCATCGTCATTCAAAGGTTCCATGATGTCAAAGAATTGGAGAATGTTCTCTGGGACATGGAAGAATACTTCAAAGCTTCAAAGATCCCTGACAAGGCACAAGTTAGTGTAGCAAGCATGTACTTTGTAAGAGACGCCAAACTGTAGTGGTGAACCCATGCACTTGATGACAAATGTGTAGAGAGACTGAAGATCATTAGATCGGATTCACTGAAGAAGGAACTTAAAGGCCAATTCCGGCCTTTGAATACTAGATAGATTGCAAGGGAAGCTCTAAAGAAACTAAAGTATACAGGTACAATTTGTGAGTATGTCAAAGATTTCAGTGCTTTAATGTTGGATATTCACAACAAGTCTGAGGAAGACAAACTGTTCAATTTTATTTCAAGACCCAAAGGTTGGGCACAGACAGAACTCAGAAGATAGGGAGTCCAGGATTGTTGTCGGCCTTTGCTGTCGGTGACGCCCTTGTTGATTACCGAGCCATTGCTTCTCAACCTTCCAACGAGAAAATAAAGAGAAGAGAAGCATAAGGAGAAGAGTGGGTTCAAGTCTAACAAGAAACCAAACCACGGCGACAAGAACAAGAAAATGGATAAACTTCAAACACCCCTACTTCAAGTACTAATTTTGTTCTATTTGCTTCTAGTTCAATGGTCCTCACAAGGCCCATGAGTGTCCAAAGGAGAGATTGAATACCCGATTTTTCGAAGAAGGAGATAGAGCAACCGTAGGAGAGACTCATTAAGTCAATCTCGTACAACTATTGAACACCATCACTCACACAAAAGGACAGGTCCGAAGTAGATTAATGCATGTTCCCATGAAGGTGAATGGGCATGATGTGCTCGCAATGATGGATACGGTCGTAACCAACAACTTTGTTGCAGCAAGGATTATCGGCGAGTTAGGGCTTGAGATAGCCAAGAGCGATGCATGCATCAAAGGTGTCGACACCACCGGCCAACAAAGGCAAGGTGTTGCGTTAGCCATTTTGGAACTGGGTCCATGGAGGAACCCGTGTAAGTTCGTAGTGATTGTTCTTGATGATTATGATTTAATTCTTGGCATGGAATTCTTTATAAAAGGCAAAATTGTCCCTAATGCCTTATCTAAGTGGGTTGCAAGTCTAGGATGAGATGACCCTGCTATTTGTGCAAGCTATCAAAGCAAGTGTGGATGGCTTACTTAAGCAGAAAGTGATATCTGCCAAGTAGTTGAAAACGAGGATGAAAAGATGAGATTGCACTTATGTGGCAGCTCTAATAGAACTAAAGTAAATAAGTATGAGGAAGTGTCGGATGTTGTGAATTTACTTATGTGATGCCTCCAGAACTACCAAGGACACATCTACCCTGACGTGCTCTATCGATCACAAGATTGAGTTGGAGCCTTGTGTTAGGCCCCCATCCAAGGCGCCACATCAGATGTGAAGGAAAATTACCCAGATCCAATCCGTAACCTGACGCAATGGAAGCAGGCGCATTAATTAGAGTTGCAAATCGCAATGGAAACTTTTGATTAAAAGGAATTTTTTTCATAAAAATAAGTTTGAAATCATACCTTTGAGATGCCATAAAGGCAGCAGATCATAGGAACTCCACATGATCTTCCGAGCTATCCTCAATCTGCTACGAACCGGTGTGTGGGCACCTTTGGGAGAACTCAGAAAAAAACATATTTTATTCATTAGTGGCTTTTAGGGAGGAGAGAGAGGCAACGACTTACTTACTTAGTTTTGACCATAAGTTTCTTTACATAGGGCCAAAACCCTAAGGGCTTTTAAATTCTCTAAATTAAAAACTCTTTTTAATTTCCATATTTAATTGTTCAACTTCCATCCATTGGGTTGGGATTCATGGACCCTAACATTGAGTCATGTCCCATTGGACTTCCAAAACTCAATTGGCTTTTTTCTTATGTAATTAGGCCTAAAGTTGGTCCAACCATCTAATTGGACTTCCAAAGTCCAATTAGCCATTTTCTAATTAATTAATAACAAATCTAATTTATTATTAATATCCAAATTAAATAATTTAATTAAAAATTAAATAATCTTTATTGTTTAATTTTCTCCAAATGAAGTATTCGTTGCAGAGATAACGAGCTAGCAATGGGATCTTATGGACCTACAACTTTGAGCTCCAATGGTTATGATCATTTAGTCAAACTCTTCACTAACCAACCTCATCATTAATCCAAGGTAACTCCACTATAGACTTGAGATTTCATTCTCGCACTATAGATGAGTTATGTCCACAAATATAACCATAACAGCTCATCTAGTCCTTCACAAAGTGATTCGAGGCTCCAGCAGAACGAAACTACTATTTTACCCCTAGTGCCACCTCTTACTCCTTAAGTACCATTGGTTCTTTAATGGATCGCCTTCCACGAATCTCATCATGAAAAAATCTTTCTTGGGTTATCAAAAAGGTGGGTACTCTATTATCCAATCCCAAAACCAGCACATTAAGGTATACACACTCAATATGGAGAATGGCACACTTTGCATTTTCCACTATTGAGTGACTGTGAATTCCATCTCATGTAGGAATATTTCCAATTCCCAAATTGAATGCGTTCCCAAGACACTAGATGTACTGAGTGAATATATAAGTCACTCTCACCACGCTGCTCAAAGAACACACCCGCATAGGTAGGAGTTTATAACACACTCAGGATTCAAATCAAATGACCTATGGTCATCTATGATCATCCTAGTGATGTATTTGCATTTTCTTTGAACGGTCTTATAAGAATATGAATAACACATCACGACCCAGTCTTATGTAATTCCATTGCGTATGATACCTCCACTCACATGTCATCATATGAACAATCTGGATAAGACCATTTGTAATAGATACAAAGTGGACCGTATCAAAGTGTACTAGAATACGGTCCTCAACCATATCCATGTATTGTAGACCATTTAAGCCACTACTCTTAAACTTGATTCTCTCGTATGTCTAATACATATCAAGTTTAAGAACACATCTGATGGTTAAGGAGCAATTAGACATTGAATGTCGCTAAATTTGACAAGATGTATAAATAATATTTAAGACTATTTTATTTACATCATTATAGTTTACATGACGTCACGAGCTTAGAGCATAAATCTCAACAAAATGGCCCCTTCAGAATTGGGCAAATTGAGGAAGTAGTTGAACGAATTGTTGGATGCAAGTTTGATTCAACCATCCAAAGCACCTTATGGTGCCTTAGTGTTGTTTCAGAGGAAGCAAGATGGATCCATGAGGATGTGTGTGGACTATAGAGCCCTAAACAAAGTCAAGAACCAGTACCTTATCCCAAATGTCGCAGACTTGTTCGACAGACTATCTAAGGCCAACTACTTCACCAAGTTAGACCTCAAGTCAGGGTATTTGACAAGTAAGGATTGCTAGTGGGGATGAAAGGAAAACCACTCATGTAACTTGATATGGATCATACGAGTTTCTCGTGATGCCGTTTGACTTGACTAATGCCCGACAACTTTATGTAACTTGATGAATGACGTTTCGTAGGCATATCGAGATGACTTTGTTGTGGTGTACCTTGATGATATTGTCATTTACAGCCATACTCTTAATGATCATTTAGTTCATTTGAAAAAGGTCCCTTGCATGTTGCACAAGAATCAGTTATATGTCAAAAGGGAGAAGTGCGAGTTTTATCGTGAAGAGGTGATGTTTATTTGTCATTGGATCAGCAAAGGGAAGATCTGAATGGATGAGAGGAAGGTTAAAGTCGTTCTAGAGTGAACCATCCCATCCAAGGTCCCGAAGTTGAGATCCTTCCTTGTTGAGTGGAACACCCTACTAATTGAGTCTACTATCGTCTCATCTTATGTGAAAGATAGAAAGAAAATGTTTGAATTGCCTGACAATTTTATAGAACACAATGAAGAAACCAATGTTGTACAAATTGTTACTAAACAAATGTGATGGCAAGTAAGAATGCAAGATATTAGCTTCTAAACAATGTATTTTTAAGACTTCAAATTAACCTTACAAATTATCGCTTAATATGATCTTGTTTTAATTTGTTACTAGGGAAATTGTTAGAAAAAAACAAACATTTAGTTTGGTCGTCATGTACTACTCATTGCTTAAATTTGATGTGAGAGTACCTTTTCAAGATCTTAAATATTTGCAAACCACTTAAAAAAAAAAAGGCATAGAGATTAGTAATTTCATTTATTTTCGTCCTAGAACGTCAAATATGATGAGAAAGTTTATTAATCAAAGTGAGTTGGTTAGGTCAACTAAGACTCACTTTGCTATATCTTACATCACATTATCAGGCATACAGTAGACAAATTGGAGGACAATGATTACTTCATATGAATGGAAGAACTGCAAATGGAGCAAGGAGCAAAACGATAAGCGAGTTGTTCAAACTATTTTGATGACTACTTTTTAGAATACATTTGTGTATGCTCTTAGAGTCTAGAACCCCCTACTGCGAGTTCTTAGGTTGGCGGACGACAAGAAGCCTCCTATCAGATAAATTTTACAAGGCCAAGGATGGAACTTTGGAGACCATGGCTAAATCCTTTAATAAAAAGAAAAAAAAAAGTACAATAACGTTTTTGAAATCATTGTTCAAGGATGGGAGCTTCAATTGCAACGAGGATCGCTCCAAATTTCCCATAATAGCATCCGACAAAAGAACTTCCCAAAGATGAGGAATGATTTGATAGTCGGGATGACGATGAGGGTGAAACGGTTTTTCCTGTCTCTGCATCAACATTTTGATAGATTGCAGAGAGGATTTCGATGGCTTTATATATATTTCTCTGAATTGTTGCGCCATTCGCATGGACTCCGAATCATTTGACATTTATTTTACAAAACATCAATTCGTAAAAGGTTGGCTTATCAATAGATTTTATACACTGAAAATATTGTTTACAATTTCATTTTTATGTCTTAAATTAAATAACGAATATAAATAATATCAATATATTTTATTACAATTCTCACATGTACAAATTAAACAGGGTGTCACTAACCCATTTTCTTTCTGCCCAATTCAAAAACAAAACTTAACTAACTCATGCTCCTCAAGTAGACTTCCTAAACTCAACAATCTCAAACTTCTCAATGACTTCATAAACCTACTTCAAGTTTAACAAATCCAAACAAAAACTCTATATGAAAGAGTTTTCGGCCTAGGACAATTTCCATCATACGATGGCTAGCCTACTACAGTTCCCAATAAACACCTTGCTGCATTTATTAGGAGTACTATGTACAATCAACATTTCCACTTTTTCATCTTTTCGTTATTAGAAAAGAAAACAAAAATATATATATATGGTCTAACAAATCTTTATGAACATGTGGATTATAAAAAGTATATGCATGTTAAAAGGTGTTTGCTCATTTCGTAAAATTTGGCTTTCTTAGTTTGTCTTCCTGAAAAAAACCCTTAAAACAACTGAATCCTTCAAAACTTACCAGACTTATGAATAATTTTACAATAATTTTTACACTTAATGGCAACCTAACCACAATGCTTAAAAACAATATCTCTATCCGGGTCCTATGCTGCAAAAAATAAAACAAAGTAAAATAAAAAAAACAAATGAAAATGACATGCAAAATTGCTCGAGATTGGTGACTTGCCTGCTGCGACTGCACTCAAAGCTAAATTTTTTGTAGCAATCAGTGAATCTGCCAGAAAAGCGAAAAAGAAAGGCAGTTGGTTTTCAAACTTTATGATAGACCCCATGTGTATAAACGTAGGAAGAAGAATGTAGGAGGGGGGAAAAATGTAGATTCTACTTCAAAAAAAAAGTAAGTTTAGTTAGAAGGGAGGGGTCCACCGTATACATTTTGTTATTAGATGCTTGGATGACCTATGCGTGTGAAATCTATACTTCAAGAGGAAAGAACGGTTGGGAATGTGATAGGAATCTTTCTGATAAAATACGAACACGGTGATCTATTCGAGAGGATCACTCAACTCTCCCTGAACATGTCTTCCTGTCCCTTTTT
>JAOANK020219350.1:0-16089 GCA_026257165.2 Telfairia occidentalis
TGGATTTATAGAGTTATAAAAGATTCAATAACAACTTTACTGAATAACATCAATAACAACTTTATTGACAATAGAATTTGTTTACAAGCCATTCGAGTTTTAGGACATACACACCCAACATCTAATTCATTAAGTGATAAAATTCTTATATTTTTTGAGATCTGTGATGCAGTTGTGACTAAAGTACTTCGGAGGACGGGAAATTGTAGTTCCAATGCTAAGAAGACTACTTTTGGGTCAGCCTTAGTTGTAAATAAGGGCAAAGAAAAAGTAGTAGAGGAACAATAGGGTGGTAAAAGTAGAAAGAGCTGGATGAAGAACATAGAGTATTTCCATTGTCATCAAAAGGGGCACACGAAGAATAAATGTAGAAAGTTTAGAGAAGATATGCTCAAGGTTCAAGCTGATGCTATTATGCATGATGACTTGGTTTGTGTTGAGAAGAATACAAAACTTGAGCACCACTCTTCAGATTGAATTGTACATAGTGCTGTTTCCATCCATATTTCTTCAAATAGGAGGCTATTCACATCTTTCACTGCAGACAATTATGGTTTAGTAAGGATGAGGAATAGCAGCGTCTTAGTGTTTAGAGGGATTGGAGACAATCGCATGAAGACAAGTAGTGGAGGCCCACTAGTGCTGAAGGGTGTTAGGTATGTGCCTAGCATCACGTTGAATCTTATCTCTACAGGTAAGTTGAGTGATGAGAAGGTATCAGAGTGAGTTTAGTAGAGATTTATGGAGACTCACTAGAGAATCTGAGGAGGCGGCAGTTGGCCACAGAAGTTCTACACTCTATATAGCAAGGTTGAGTGTTGCTAGGAGTTTAGAGAAAAAATGGATGCAAATTATGGCTGCAAAGAGGTTTAGACAAAGATAATATGGAACCAGTAGTAATGACAACCACTTTTCGTCCATCAATTCAGCAGTTGGGTGGTCAGTGTGAGGTGATCAGCTCAGTGGTTGTTGGAAAGCCCCAAGTGTCAGACGGTATGGATTGATGAAGTCGCGCGAGCAGGTGTGAGTTGTTGCATTAGAAAGAAGGACTCAAAGAGAGACTGAGATTAGAGATGACTTCACTATCCTAGTAACAAGCTTGAGGTCAGTCAAGCCAATGGTGATGAAGACTTTCGTTCATAACAGATGACAGAAGAGGAGAACCACTTAGTTTGAGTGGAAGTACGCAGTTTCTTTTTATGTCTGAGAAGCAAATTTCACATAAATGGCTTGCACCTCTGGGTCATCATAGATGTTAACAATTTTCTATGTTGCAGTGTTTTATTAACGTTGGCAGGTGGTGTCTTCGATTTTTTCAAGAATTAGAAGCTATTGTGATTGGTGAAGACTTTGATGCTGTGGGAGTTTGAAAGATTGATGATTTGTCTCCAAGTGGGAGATTGTTGGTTTGTGGAGCCCAAATCATCAAGTATAATTGTTCGTGAAAGATTCGTTGTATAGTCTGATGTTAAAAAATCTGTCGAGATACTGCTTGGTGAGCAAGTTGAGCTACTTGGTGAGCAAGTCTTGTCACCTTTAAAAAGGCTTGAGAATGCTCATTTGTTTGTGCCCTTGTTCATGAAAGTGTATGTGCTTAAAGAGTTTATAAGAGTGCTCTTTTCTTTGGTTTTGCTAACCAAGAGTACTAAAGGTCGAGATTGTACGGTGAGGTGATTAGTGAGAGATCTCATTGTATTCTTCAATATTAGTAGAACCTACAGTGGCAACCACTAGACGTAGTCTTGTTCTCGTTGGGGTGAATCAGTATAAATCTTGTGTCTAAATTTCCTTACCCTTAATCTTTTACTTTCGTGGTTCATTTATTGTTGTGTTCTTTTGGTGCACTTAACTGTGGAAGGGGAATATTGTTAGGCTACTGAAGTTTGGGGCTGAGGTAATTTTTCAGATCATGTATTATTATTCCCAATATTGATTAGGGAGAGAGATGACTAATCTCTAAGGTTTTATCTTTAAATATACATTTATGAGTGTAAATTGAAGAAATTACTTTTTAATTAATTGACCTACTAACATGGGCTACATTAATAATCATGTTAGATTTAAAATCTAGCCATGATTACAACAATAAAAAGAAAAAGGTCACAAATCACTCCTACACTAATCAATTAAGGTGCCACAAATTTTTAATGGTAAAAATTAAACCTGTTGGAAGTGCAGTTTGAATTTGGTGTTTAGGAAACATTGTTGTTCGTTTTCTTTCAAAATTCAGTCTCCTCGACTTAAGTAGAACACTGCAGTATTGTTTTCTACTTGACAAGAAATCACAAGGACTCAATGCAAATTGATTTCGTTTTTTCTTGCTTTCTTTTTGTTTGGTTTTTCTTAAGATTTGTTTATCTTTCTTGCTTTGACTCTGCTTGGTTCATTCTTTGGGTTTCTTTTGTATTAAATCATACTTTTTTCTTTCCATGAATGCTTTGTGTGGGTTTTGCTTGATTTTTTACTCGTTGAAATATTAGGTGAGTTTTATGTCAGTGACGGTAAACATGGTCACGTTGAGTTATTTTGTTTTAATGGGTTCGTTTCGTAAATATTGGATCCACTCATATGTTTGATTTTCTTGTGTTATTCCCAACTAAATTTGTTTCTGTTTTATACCTATTTGTTTATCTATTTCCTATGGCTTCAAGTGGTAGTAAATTTATCATGAGAATATTAGTCGTTTGTCACTCATGGCAGAATCGAAGGGAATTAAGAGTGGCAAATGCAAGAGTGGGTAGAAGGAATGGGGAGGGGGGAGAAATAAAGTAGAGAGTTAGAGGGAGAAGAGGGAGATAGAAAGTAGAGAAATAGTAAAGTAAAATATTTTACCAAATAACCCGTAGGGGTTAATAGGGACCTAGTTTTAAGACCGAACTTTTATAATTTTAACTTTGTGAGTGTAATTATAACAATCATCATACTTTAGAATATCCAAAATACAATATTTGTTTTAGAAAATATTGTTAATGGGTATTTAATTGTCACGTTGTAAAGATTTATAAGATGGACGGTTCATTTTAGAGACAAATGTTGAATGGGGTTACATAAATACTGTCAAATGTTTTGGAAACATTTTTATAACAAAAGTTTGACATAAAAATATATTGACACCGTATACCAATAAAATGCTAATACCTCGGCCAAAAATTTTCCGGCAATTGATCTTAATTATTGCATATAAATTTGAGAAGGCATTCTTCCTATTTGGGATACTGAGATTACAGACACATTATCGAAGATATCAATATTAGAAAAGGAATAGTGAATAGAAATAGAATAATTAGATGGAGCAAATTTCTTTTTCTTTTTTTCTTTTTTTTGTGGATTATTAATGAAGCATATCGTGTTTTATTTATTTATTTATTTTTTTTTTTTTTTTGAAGAGGGAAGCATATCGTGATTGGCGGAAGTACTTTGGCTTTGGATTCTTGTGATTGGCAAAACGGTGAGCTGAAGGTTGGAGGTGACATTTTTGAACAAAATGGTTTGTATCATTAACACTTTCATTTCTTCCAATTCTGTGCTCTATGGCTTTGCGAAACATCTATATCCCATGTTCTTCCATGTTCAACTTTGCATTTCTTGTACTTGTTTACTCTCTCTCTCTCTCTCTCCCTCTCTCTAAAGTCTTCTACTTTTATTCCCTTCCACTTGTATGTGTGCACTTGCATTGCTTGTACTTTCTTTATTCTCTCCCTCTCTCAAAAATACTGTCTACAATATTATATTCTATACCAACTTTATTCCATAGAGAAAAAGAAAGGCAATGAGATAAGGGTGTGCCAAGGAATAAGAATCACTTTTTGTTGTGGTGCCACAAAGGTCTAGCCTTTTTTTTTAAGAAAAATGCTAAATGAGAAATTTATTTTGAAAATATATCTAAGCTCAAACTATTTTCAAGAATAATGTTTTGGTAAATGAAGTGATAGCAGGTCGTCTATTCAAGAGACGACCTGCTGACGTGGCGCCAAGGCACCACGTCTTATTTTTTATTTTTTATTTAAATTCAATTCTACGTCGTCTCTTTAAGAAACAACATGTGAATAAAATCACAATGGTTGTAGTTTGGAATGGTGGCATTACTGCTTTCCTTACTTTTTTTGGATGCTTTTTTTTAAAGAATATTATTTAGTTGAATGCTTTTTTCTTAATTGGATGCTTTTTTTGAAAAAAAAAAAGGATGAACATCAAATTTATTTTAAAATTTAGCATAATAATTTTCATTTTCATTTTTAAAATTTAACTAAATAATAAAATTTTTAAATTTAAATTTATTTTGAAAAAAAATAACAATTATTTAGTTAAAAGAAGGGGAAAAAATATAAATTTAATCAAGAAAATAAAAAAGAAGAGAAGAGAAAACAAAGTGCATAAAATAAAAAGAAAGAAAAAGGGAAAATAAAGTGCAAGAGCTGACGGGCACAAAGGTAAGAAAAGAGTAGTAATGCTATCATGCCAAACTACAGGAATTGTAATTTTATTAACATGTCGTCTCTTAAAAAGACAACATAGAATTAAATTAAAAATAATAATAATAAGACGTGGCGCCATGCCAAGAAGGCGCCACGTCAGCAGGACGTCTCTTGAAGAGACGACCTACCATCGCCTCATTTACCAAAGTATTATTTTTTGAAATAGTTTGAGTTTAAACATATTTTCAAAATAAGTTTTTCATTTAGCATTTTTTTTTTAAAAAAGCCCAAAGTTGTACTCTACAATCAAAACAAGAATCACTCTCTCACAAATACTCAAGACTGTTATAGAGAACATTTATAAAATTAAATTACAAGGGTTGTTGGATCTTAAAAATGTCATTTTAGTTTTTGTGATGTTGCCGTAAATTCAATTTTGCCCCTCTAATTTTAATAGTTTCAATTTCGTTTCTAAAGTTTAGTTAAATCTCACCAATTGTCTTTAAACTGTTTTTTACCCATCTGAAAAATCTATTTATTTTATTTTATTTATTTTCTTTAATCTTACCATAATAGCATAAATTAATATAGTTAGCCAAGTAAAAATGTTAAAATCATTGCTATAAAAATAAAGTGTCAAAATAATAATGGTATGGATGACTTATGAGGTTTAACTAAAGTACAAAGACGAAATTTAAATTTCAAAAACTACAAAGACTAAATTGAAACTAAACTCAAACCATAGGATTGAATTGAAAGTTTTAAAATTATAGGGATCAAATTGATACTATGCAAAAATTATGAAAGCTAAATTTGTCATTCAACATAACCAATTTATAAACGTTGATAGTTGACATACTAGTAAATTAATTAATTAGATTGGTTGTCTTTAAATCTCTGTTTATCAAATATCAATCAAATTTTTATTATATTTCGTAGTTCTGTTTGTTATTTCTTTAATTTTTCACACTTTAATAAAGGGATAATTTTGCTACGAATCTGTGTAAATGATTTCAAGTGCCTCAAAGGTATAACCTACTCCATGTACCATATATATTCTCATTTTTATGATTATTTTAAAGGATTTCCTTTTTTCCCCCTTTTTTTTTAAGTATCAACATTTCTATATACCTTCTCATTCAAGAGTGTTTGCTATTAAGAAGCATTGTTCTTTTTCATTTTCGTACCTAACTAAATCCTAAAAAGACACATATATATAAAGAATACGATTACAACTCTTTATTTATTAGACAAAAAAATCAAAGGAACTAAAATCTATAGAGAACGAACTACTTTCATGTTTTCGATTAGAGTTTATTAAGAGTGTGTTTGGGATAACTTTGAAAAAAAACACTTTTTACATAAAATTATTTTTTCTATAAGAACTTTTGAAAAAATAATTAATTTAAATTGTGTGTAGTATAGTTTCTTGAATAATTTTAGATAATAAAAAAAGTTATTTTAAATTAATCCAATTTTTTTAAAGTGCATTTTATTTGTTAAGATTTTTTAAAAAAATATTTTTTATTATCTAAAATTATTCAAGAAACTATACTAAACACATTTTAAATTAGTTATTTTTTCAAAAGCGCTCATTGAAAAAATAATTTTATTTAAAAGCACTTTTTTTGTAAACTTATGCAAAACACACCCTAAATTATGAGCTATTGCAAATGTGACAAAAAATAAATAAAATATTGCAAATCTAATAACCACTTTTTTGTTTTGCAAATTCAACAAAAAATTAAATTAAATTAAAGCCCAAGCCAAACTAAAACATGAAAAAGTCTAGAATACCCTTAAAAGAGTCATTTTTTTCTAAAGCGTGCGATTTTATAGTAGGTATATCAGTGATATATACTATTGATATCCACTAGTATATATAATATAAAGTATATTGCCAATATACTCTTTCCTTGATATATGTAGTAAGAGATATATCAACGATATATTTAGTATATTATACCAATAATATTAGTGGGATACTACAAACATACCTGTTATAAAGTATATTGTTAATATGCTATTTTATTGATATATCTCATAAGTATACACTACAACAGGTTTAGATTTTTCTGATGAAACAAGGCGCCGGAAAAGGCACAATATTCGTCAGGAAAACATATTCCCGATGAAAAAACATTTGTCGGCAATTTCGTTGAAACAACCACGTCGAGGTATATTTATGTCGACAAAACGACCTACCCGTCGGTATAGAAAACTAATCACGATGAAAATATACATCGTTGATACACAAAAAGCTGCCAACAATAACGAAATCATCGGCATAGTCTCAATATATCAATGAATTTTAATGTCGTCGGCAGCTTTAGCATTATTATCGATGACATTTATTGTCAGTATATCAAAGCTATGCCGACAAGAGGTACGTTTCGTCGACCATAGCGTTATTTTTTAAAAAAATCCATCTTCTTGCTACCGACGTTACTTTTCATCTGTATAACTTCTTTTTTCTTACGGTTATGTATTTTTTCGGCAGAGTTTATATTTTTTTAATTTTAATTTAAAAAATTGTATATCAATTATAATTTATCGTAGATCACCTGTAAAACCTATTAAACAAATGAAATATTTAAATCCAACATTGTCATGAAAATAAATATTTATATTAACTTCAAAACACAACCTTTTTACATTTAGTTTGAATAAAAAATACAAAAGAAAAGCCTAAGAATAAGAATAACAAAAATGTTCTATTGTTAAAATCAAAACATCAATTTTTCCACGAGGAGCATACTTCAAACATGAGATGTAACTAAAATGAAAGAAATTTTTTTTGTTTAATAATAGAATCTACCTTATACAAAATGTGTAATAAAATAATGTAAAACCAAATTCCGACCCCCTAATATCAAACTAAAATGCAACAGAGAAAATATTGTATTAAGGGTGTGTTTGGCATAACTTTAAGAAAAAATATTTTTTAAATATAATTATTTTTTCTATGAGCGCTTTTGAAAAAGTTAACAATTTAAAATGTGCCTAGTATAGTTTCTTTGCTAATTTTAGTCAAAACTGCTTTTTAAAAAAAAATCTTAACAAATAAAATGGACTTAAAAAAATTTGATTAATTTGAAAGCTATTTTTGAAGCAACACAAGAGAAATAGATTATCTAAAAATAACTTTTAAATTAATCCAATTTTTTAAAAGTATGTTTTATTTGTTAAGTTTTTATAAAACACTTTTGATTTTTAAAAATTATTTAATAAACTATACTAAACACACTTTAAATTATTTTTTTTTTCAAAAGTGCAAATAAAAAAAGTAATTTTATTTAAAAAGTGATTTTGTCTAAAGTTAACCCAAACAAACCCTAAGCAACCGACACAAAAACAACCTACAATGTATGTACATAAAAAAATTGTCATTTCGAACTAGAAAAATGTTTCATTTTAAATCAAGAAGCAACTTATAAAGCAACCAAGTAGAACGAAAAACGCGGTACTCACACTCCCTGTCACGTCAATATCGCTACAACGTGCACAAGTGTTCTAAAATATGTCTAAGTGTCATTTTCAACAAAGAAAAACAACTTACAAAGCACCCAATGTGCCAAAATATCATTTTATAACCATAACTCAACTTAAAAAGGACTCAAGTGCAAGTACAAAGACGTTACCACCCCTCAAGGCTAACAAACTCAATAAAATGTGTACAAGAATTCTAAAATGTGCCTAAGTGTCATTTTGAACCAAGAAGCAATATAGAAAGGACTCAAGTGCAACTACAAAGACGTTACCTACCCCTCGAGCCTATCAAACTCACTAAATGTGCACAGGAGTTCTAAAATGTGTCTAAGTGTCATTTTGAATCAAAAATTTACCTAGAAAGAACTCGAATATAACTCAAAAGATGTTACCCACCCCAAGGCCGATGAACTCCCTAAAACATGCACAATGGTTCTAAAATGTGCCTAAGTATCATTTCGAACCAAAACTCAACCTAGAAAGTACTCGAGTTCAACTAAAAAGATGTTACCTGCCCCCCGTGGATGACGAATACATTAAAACATGTACAAAAGTTCTAAAATATGTTTATGTAAAAAATGTCACATTTTAAATAAAAAAAAACAACCTATAAAGCAACCAAGTAGAACTGAAAACACATTACCTACAGTCCTGATCACTTAAATATCACTACAACGTGCACAACTATTCTAAAATGTTTCTAAATCTTATTTTCAACCAAGAAACAACTTACAAAGCACACCAAATATGTCTAAGTGTCATTTAGAACCAAAAGTGCAAGTCAAAAGACGTTATCCACCCCCCGAGGCCGTCGAACTCACTAAAATGTGTACGAGAGTTCTAAAATGTGTCTAAGTGTCATTTAGAATCAAAACACAACCTAGAAAGGACTCAAGTGCAACCCAAAAGGCACGTTACCCACCCCTAAGGTCGTTAAACTCACTAAAATACACACAATGGAACCAAAATGTGCCTAAGTGTCATTTTCAACAAGCACAACCTAGAAGGGACTAAAGTGCAACTTGAAAGATGTTACCCACCCCTCCTACGCAGTCAAACTGACTAAAACACACGCAAGAGTTCTAAAATGTGCTTAAGTGTCATTTTCAACTATAACCCAACCTAGAAAGGACTCAAGTGTAACTCGAAAGACGTTACCCACCCCTCGAGGCCATCAAACTCACTAAAATGCACATGAGGATTCTAAAATGTGTCTAAGTGTCATTTTTAAAACCAAAACTTAAACTAAAAGGGACTCAAATGCAACTACAAAGATGTTACCCACTCCTTGATGTCGTCAAACTCACTACGAGGGTCCTAAAATGTGCCTAAGTGTCATTTTCAACTAAAACACAACCTAGAAAGGACTCAAGTCCCCTTGAAAGACGTTACACATCCCTCAAGGCCGTCAGACTCACTAAACGCACACAAGGGTTAAAAAATGTGCCTAAGTATCATTTTGAACCAAAACTCAACCTAAAAAGTACTCGAGTGCAACTACAAAGATGCTACCCACCTCTCGAGGTTGATAAACACACGAAAATGTGTACAAGAGTTCTAAAATGCGTACATATGTAAAAAAAGTCACATTTTAAATAAAGAAGCAACCTATAAAGCAATCAAGTAGAACTAAAAACATGTTACCCACACTTCCGATCACTTTAATATTACAAAAACGTGCACAAGTGTTCTAAAATGTGTCTAATTGTTATATTCAACCAAGAAACAACTTAAAAAGCACACCCAATGTGCCTAAGAGTCATTTAGAACAAAAAGTACGACTCAAAAGACGTTACCCACCCTCGAGGCCGATGAACTCACTAAAATGTATACAAGAGTTCTAAAATGTGCCTAAGTGTCATTATGAACCAAGAAGCAATTTAGACATGACTAAATGCAACTACAAAAATGTTACCCACCGTCTGAGGTCGTTGAACTCATTAAAATGTGCACAAAAGTTTGAATATGTGCCTAAGTGTCATTTCGAACCAAGAAGCAATCTCGAAAGTAACCCAAAACCATGTGAAAGCAGGTTACCCATCCTCGAGGTGAACTTAAAACATGTTACCCACCCAAAATAGAAGGGCTACCATTACTGCAGGATAGACACCCAATGATTATGAAAAAAATCTATAATTTGAATGTTTCTACCACAAAAATCTACCATAACTGCAGGATAGTCAAACAACTTTCGTAAATCTGCATATATTTGAAATCGATGCATAAAATAACTTTATACCTAGTTAGACGATTTTTGTGTGTGTTAAGTGAATGATAGAATTACACAAGTAATGTGCAAGTGTACACAGTCTGCAACAAGTGATAAGTATTTATATCGTCTCCACAAGGATTAGTGGTAGATTTTGAACTATCTAACTGTAACACCCAGTAAAGGAAGGGTACATAAATGAACCGTCACTACATCTAAATGAGAGGGATCTTGAGACTGTGAAAGCATGGTTAAGAAAGACTTAAAAGAATTGATAGCAACTTCCTATACCAACAAGGTGCACCTTATTTTTCGGTGGCTCAATCATAAGAATAATTAAGCGTGCTTGGCTTGGAGCATCTTATGTTGGGTGACCTCCTAGGAAATTTGCCTAAGAAGCATGGGAGTGAGGACAAAGCATGCTAGAAGGACCGTTGTCGGTCTGTGGGGACACTCTTCACTCTCGCAAGTAGCTCAAGTCAAGTAGGTAGTGTGGTCAGGTTGCAGGAAAATGTCGGGGCTAATAGGTGTCAAAACCAAATTCTAAATACTTAGTGCCTTAGTGAATTCAAAGTAAGACAAAAGATAATTATTTTGTGAATTTTTATAACTATTACTGAATCAAATTGAATGATCGAACGAAAGTAATGCTTTGCGGTTGTTATGATAAGAATGAATCGGATTAAGATAACATGAAGTTTTCCTGAAGTAGAATGTTGAAACAAAAGAATTGTGGATTCGAACCACACAACAATAGTCTTGAAATCCTTCAAGATCTCCTAATTATCTTAAGTTAATTTTCATTAACCTATATGAGTTAAACTTCTTGTTTTTGTGCATTAGGTGAGTGATTATTTCTAACCTCCTCACTTAGCCAACAACTAACCTAATCTAGAGGCTAATGTGTTTTAAAAGTATTATACTCCTCATATTTTCTCCCAAAATATAGAGAAGCTATTTATGCGTGTTGGCCAAATAGACATAAATACTACACAATATCACACACTTATAAAGCAATTCAATCTGGCTAGCTTTTACTTCGAAACTAAATCACTTCTACAACAACCTCCTTAATCCTCACCCAAAAGGTGATTAGCTCATACTATAGCAAGTAAAAGACAACAATAAATAAAAATAAACATTAAATAAATTCAGGATAAAATAAAAAAATCATAAATAGTTGTAGAATTCAGTTTCTCCACGAATGCAGTGAGTATAATGGATTCTTCTCTTCCAGCCTCCATGAAATTCTTCTTCTACAAGCTCTTCTCTACCAAAATAATAGCAACAACGATGAAAAAAAAATACTTGTGGGAAAAAAAAATACTCGAACTAAAAACTCTCTAAGCGACTTGGAAATCTTGAATTCGTCCAACTCCTCTAATTTTTTGCCTCATTTTTTGTTTATAAGTCTCCTTTTGTGATTAGGAAACCTATTAGGTCAAATCCCCCACCTGGCTCGCATCTAATGGTGGATTAATTTCTAAAAAGATAGATATGTATCCATATTTCAAATTTTTGTTATCTTCGCGCAAATTTTATCTATCTATTTTGCTCTAGAATTTCTCTCTCAATCATTCTGCTAAAATAATGTCCCATCAATTATCTGCTCCACAAAATTCTTAGATTTAGTAGTAATAAGGCACCATTCTCCTCAATTCTGTTCTAATGCTGTCATAAATAGATTGATGCAACAATATGAAAGTTCTCAAAAGTTCTATATGCAAAGGTAAGATAAACCAAGCAATTATTTCATAAGGTCAAGACAATTTACTTCAATAAATGGATGAAAACAAGCCTAAAAACTCCTAATAACTATTCTTTTTAGAGTTATCAAGGATCCACCTCCTTGTGTGCCTCCTTGCGAAAGACTCATAGAGTTCTTGAACATTTCCATTTTTCCTTCCATGTCGATACCTCCCCCTCTAACTTCTCCATCTTCTCTTGAGTTTTTTTGTGGGCGCTGCATAATCTGCCTCCATTTTTTCTTAGTTCTGTTTCCAATTCCCTTTTTCGTTGTGTTGGTGCAGAAGTAATGGAGGATGGCGAGGTCACCGCTTTATGTGACTTTGGTTTCATCCCCCAATGAAAGCCTTTAACGTGGCCTGATCAAGACCCCCAAACTCGTTCAGATATTTCGTCCTTTGGGATCGGTTGCGACCCTTCTACTAATGAGGCCTCTCTAAGTAGTTGCATTTCAATCTGCATTTTTGTTCACAACATTCTATCAGAATAAACATACAAAAAATATTAATGTATATATATATATATGAATTTAAGACAAAATAAAACTTACATATTTTGCTTTACCCACCTCGTTCACCCACCCATCATGTATATTAAACTTGGTGTCATGAAACAAATCAACTGAACTAACTTCAACACTCTCTTGCACTTTCTGTAAGTTAAATGACACGTTATGAAAGATAATCACGCAAGAAATAAAACATAAATCAAACATCATATAAATCTTTACATGTTCTTGTTGTATTCAAATAAATGCCTTTGAGCTAACTTGATGATTGAATGGAAGTTTGTCTCAATTTTGTTTATTCGTCTCTGATAGTTTCTAACCTCAAAATATAATTAGTAATATAAATAAAAACAAACTTTATATATAATTAGGAAATTGTCAAATACTCACCAAACATCAGTCTCCCACCTATCGCAAAGGATATTCCAATCCTCTAGATTGGAAAGTTGAGGTGATGGATGATCCCAACTCTTCTGAGGTGTGGAATACTGTTTGTAATGCTTTCATAAATTAGCCTTAAACTCTTTTAAAGACGTCTACAACTGTCTTTCTATGAACTCATGAATGACTTGTTTCGATAAATCAACATTAAAATGCATTTGCACATATAGGTCAACATGTAATTAGCATGTACCACACATAGAGAATAATGTATATAGTTCACGAGTTCATAGTCTTACCAGAAGTCAATTCTTAACCTAATCTTTCAGTTCTTTCAGTACTTCTTTCCACTTGGCATATCGTACGCCAATGGTCTCTCGTGTGTGTACCAATTGTAATACTTAATTTAGTGGCATTTTGACGGACCAACTTCTTCAATTATTTCTATTCAGATCCTCCCATAGAGTTGAACATCTATATTTCTGTTGCACCCTCTATTCCTTCTTTCATAGGCTAGAGCCTAAGAAAACAAAAATAGTTAAAATCACTTCAATTATAAAAATGAAATAAGTACGAATAGGTAATAAATTAACCTAATGTGCCCCCTATTGTACTCTCTCCAGTTGAAGGTAGGCTAGAAAGAGGAGCCTCCTGAAGTAAAGTATTAGCAACCTATCGTTCTTGGCTGGGACCCACCATTTATACAAGCTTCAAAAAAGGATAAAAATTAATCACATAATTACATAAAACATAAAATGTAACGACCCAACTTATAGACTTAGACTACCTAAGGTCAATACTTGCATGCATGTTTTTACATAAAGAATTTGTAAAATTTTCCAATCTTGAAATCAGATTTCACAAATGCTGAAATAAATATGTTCCAAAATACAAATTAAAACATGTTGGGATCTCGATTTAAAAGTAATTGAAAGAAAACTAAACTTAGTTCCAAAAGTAAGACATTTAGTTCAAAAATATGTAAGCAATGAGAAACTAGAGTAGACAAGCGGAAGGATGAAACGCGTGACTATGGCCTCTATGCAACCGCTTCTCGTCAGCCATCCAGGAAGTCCTTGCTCTTACCTAAAACAAATAAATAGAAAGTATTGAGTATATAAAATACCCAGTAAGTAACCCCGACCCTTGGGGTCAAACATGCAAATACAAACAGTCATGCATCTCAAGTAGGACATATTCTCTGTCTCACACAAAAACATACTATCTCATGGAGGAACATCAAATTAAGAACACAACACAGTACACATCAGAGAATGCATCTCATGGAGGTCCTCAATATAACACTAAGTAGAGATACAAATGTCATGAAGGAACCTCAAAATGAGCACACAACCGAGAATGCATCTTATGGAGGTCCCCATATAGCACTAAGTAGAGATAGTATAGCTCTTATATGTACAAGCAACACACATCCAAATATGCATAGGTCCAAAACAATCACATAACACACAATCGAGCAATAAAGGCATCCAACGTTCCAATATACACATGAAACTCTCAACATCCCATAGTTCATATATACATCTCAACATCACAACAAATCGTCATGCTCAAATCCTCCTACACATGATAAGTATATTTAATCAATACATCAAATAAGTCAAACAGTGTTCGACCTAGCCCAATGGCTTATCCAGGAGCAAAGTCACTTACCTTTATTTCAAAGAAAACGACAAGTGACTCTCAAGTGATCCAATTTTCGATCCCTTTAGCAACCTAAGTCTAAATTCTCATAATACCCTAATTAATTTCCTAAATTCCAATTAATCTATAATTAAAAAGAATAGTTAGGATTTTATAAGGGCAACCAATGTTGGGAAGACATTGTCTATTTCTAGTCCAGCCGCAGCTCACGCAACGCCGTGTCTGTCATGTTCTTTCTACGCGCCGCCTCGAATGGGTGAACATGGACCAAATTCAGATTCTACTCAACTTCAAGAAGGCAACACTGCAAAAATTCTCCTAATCGGAACCCTCACGTGCCGCCAGGCACGACTGGAAGGCCAGCGCGTGTGCCACACTCGTCACCGCGTGCCTTTTTGCCGCACGTGGCACTTCACTACTGCTCCGATTGGGATTCCACTTCACCAGTGTGTAGATCTGGTTCCCGTGGTCCTTCCCGACTCTTTGTTTCACCAAAAATGCCTCTTCTAGCCATTAAAAAAGGGAAAATCGTGATAAGAAAGGGAAAAACCTAAAAAACCCTGGGAATGATAACTCCAATTACCTTACTATTTTGTAGAGGGTGTGAAGGGGTGATAAGAAGGTTGCTCGTGAAACCCACTCCAATGGAGAGGAAAAAAAGGGAAAACCAAGAGGATAGAGAAAATAACTTCGTCGTCGTCGCTGCTGAACTGCCGTTGTCACCATTGCTAGTTGTCTGAGGAGAGTGGTGCACGAGGGAGGAAGAAAATTTTTGGGAGGGAAAATGTGCGTTTTGAAAGGTGTATCAACATACATGTGCAGCAGAATAGGAATAAAAACACTCTAACTAGCTCAATTTAATTAAGGAAAATCATGCTTTTTATGAAGAAAAATAGAGAATTTTGCAAACTCACCTTTGATGCTCCAATCTTCCTCTATGTCCTGCGGAATGCTTCTCCAATCAGCTCCCAGACCACCACTAGAGTCTTTCCGACTATTCTCCAGCCTTGGAATGGGATGGTGGGATCCCTTGATTGGTGAATTTGGGAGTAGAAGGAGTGATATTTGGCTTAGAGTTCAACAGATGAACAACCAAATTAGGGAGCAATTTTGAACTCCTTCATCAATCTCTTTTGACACGAATTTGAAGCCATTTTATAGGCAAATTCATGCACAAATAATTCACCTATGATTGACACTCAACCATGGTGATTATGCATAGGAATTAGGTGGCAAATGGTGGGAGAAAGAAGTTGGAAACTCTTCACAAAACACTATTCCAACTTTCCCACTTTTACTCTATTTTTTGTTTTCTTATTTTGATTTTAATTTCCAAAACTAAAATCAAAATTAATATAATTAAATTAAAAACAATTTCTAATTTAATTAATTATTTTAATATCGAATATTAAAATAATATTAATTTGCCACCGAGCCCGATTTTCGAAAAAACTCTTTTTCCGAATATGAATCTCTATTCATATGTACAACATTCAAATCTCATTTAAATGTCATTTTCGGCTTTCTTCGATCGTTTAATTCATAACCAAACGTCGATCCATTAAATATATCTCATATATCTAATATCTTTTCAAACCCGAATTCAAACTCTTCGAACTCATTCACCACACTATTCCAAGGTGTTATCCGATGTGAGCTAGCCGAGGGACCTAATG